>BOPN01003060.1:77500-90000 GCA_017312705.2 Penaeus japonicus | reverse complement strand
AAAAAAATGACAGGAATGTGTGAAACGTAAGAGAGGGAAATAATTTTTTAAAATTATAAAAATAAAAAATATAAATTCAGATATAAATATCTTGCAATAAAGAAGCTTAAATTGAGAACAAAGAAATTGAGAACAGAACAAAGACATTCCGCAGAGGATGAAGCGGAGATCCCGAAAAATAGCAAAAACAGGTAATTAGGTGAGGAAGAAGAGGCAGGCCGGTGTAATGTCATGCTGTTCCACTTCCTTGTCATGTTCTCCTTCATGAAATAGCAAGGGCTTCATGACAGCGGGCAAGAGAGCGAGGCACGATAATTATGAGGTAATGTCATACACAGTCAATAATTCAATAGTAATTCACCTGTTACACGGCAAGTAATTAGGTGTTTCTGGGAGCGTGACAGTAGATGGAGCATTTTCAAGACTCGGAGCCAGACGGAGCGGATTTCCGGGGAATGGCAGACAGACACACGAAACTTAATGAATCTTGCAAAAATGCCACAAGTTCAAGGCCATTTCCCGATACCAGGATATAAATTAGCAACTCAGTTCTGGGATTTGCGCCAACGGGGAATCTAGGGTGACCGTGCAGAGTTATTTCCAGAATGCTTGAGTTACCGCTGAAATTCCCTCGTGATAGAAACCGATGACTCGGGTCGCGCTGATTTTGAGCTAAACATTTTGATATTTTGTGGAATTTCTGGCCACGCAGAACGCACATACTTTGGCAACCCCGTCACACTGCGTCTAGACAGTGTTGGCATATCGTGGGCATTTAATTTCCCCAAGATAATCTGCACTTGATTATATTTTTTTCATCGTTCAGAGATCATTATTTTATAGCCTTATATTACTGGGTGTGTCACAAAGTCACTATGTTGTGAAATGAGATATGAAAGACGCCTAATAAAAGAAATGTGCGGCCGGATACGTCAATAATATAGCGATGGCATGTTTAACAGAGGACATGCAAGGTGCGCAAGTCCAATTTTGTTTTGTATTTTTGTTTTGCATATACTTGATTTTTCGGTTGTGTATGCTTATCTTATAATACTTGTGGAGTTCAGGTGGCTGCGGAAATAATTACCAATTAGGAGTGAATGACTCCGGATACACGACCAAGGAGCGGTCATGCGCCTTTTGAGTAATAAAGTACAGTCAGCATGTGATGATGATATTTTACAGTTTGGTTCCCCTCGGGCGTGGGGGGAGGGGTCGAGGGGGGGGGGGGGGGGGGAGGGGGAGGGGGGTTCCAAGGGCAAGTTCAAGGCAGGCTTGTGGGCTCTGCCATGTGATCCTGTTGTTTTCTCGCAGACATTTTCCCTCGTGGCTCGTGTTTTCTTAACTCTTGTTCCCGGCCGGGTTGCTTCGTCTTTTTTAAGGATGTCAACACTTTCCTTCGAGATTTTTTTTTTTTTCATCCTGTTCTGCCTTTCTTTTATCATCTCTTTTGCCTGTTCACGTATTTGTTGTTTGAGCTGCTGTACCTTACCGTGGATATATATTGCTCTCTCTCTCTCTCTCTCTCTCTCTCTCTCTCTCTCTCTCTCTCTCTCTCTCTCTCTCTCTTTTCTCCCTCTACCTCTCCCTCTATCTCCCTCCCTCTGCCTCTCCCTCTATCTCCCTCCCTCTACGCCATACCCTTCTCTCCCCCTCCACCTCTAACACATTCACTCACTTTATATGTGACTGTAGATCATACGTGGATGCACTGAGCGAAAGTGGGTAGACTCAATGTAAAGTGATTATCCACTTCGCTTTCCCCATCAACTCTAACCGCACCAGCAGGTCCAGCCGTTACCCACTCTGCTGCCCACCACGACCTTCCTTCTCACACACCCTGCCACTCTCCTTGCCGACTCTGCCTTGCAACCGTCCCCTGTCGCTGGTCGCTTTCCCAACGATCTCCCCGCGCCCGAAATCGTTGGTGCTCTGAGTATGGCCTGAGTATGGCAACACTTTTCAGCGCGTTGACTTGTCTGCAACCAAGCCTTGTTACTTAGCGCTGAAGAGGGTATCTTTCAGTCGAAGCGAAGGAATAGGCCCGCTGCCTAGCCCGTAGTGCCACTATCATGTGTGCCACCCTGCCACCTAGTCAAAGTTCAAATAAAACTGATGGATGTGACTTTGACAGCCAATACGTAGGCAGTTTAAGATCCAGGATTCAGTTCCCACACATAACCCTTTCACCCTTATGTGACACAGGAGTTAAAATATGACAGACATAACACATGGCACTCTCCTCTGCCTCTGCCCTAGTTCCCGGCCTCAGCCCCGGGTCTACCTATGCCCTTAAAGTGTGAGCAAACCTTATCCATCTCCTTTGTGGTAGCCAATCTCTTCATCACTGCCCTCTGTTCTTCCGAGCTTTCATGGCGCTCAAAGCCAGCCGCAGTCATCCCGTCCACCGTAAGACCAGACCCTCTCCCTCACACTAGCAAATAACATGCAGCACCGTGACACAGTCTGCCACATGACACTTATGTTGAGAAGCTTAGACCAAGGTCACATTCCTGCGGTGGAGGAGGAAGCCACCGGTTGGTTATACCGGTCACACACGCCCTACTGCCCCAGCATATCTACACGCGCACACGCACAGACACACACACACACACACACGGAGGCACGCGCACATACACAAACATAAACACAGGCACCCGTTTTCATTCGCTCGCTCTGAACTTGGTGTCTCGGCAGTTTGTCCGGCCTGCGAGAGCCAGGTATTCGTGGTGTGGATGGTGTTGTCTGGTGTTGTCCCGGGCGGGCTGGGAATTCAACTAAGCCTAGAAATGGTGGATCTTCCCGGCCGCGACACCCCCGCACAACGATCCGAAAATAACAAAAAAAAAAAAGAAAAGAAAAAAGGTTTGTTTTATCATGTGGTGGCGGAGGCGTTGTGTAGGCCTACCTTCAATTCCGACCTCCGAGATGTTCTCGTTCACGGAGCTTAGCATTCGTATGGGAACCTTGAGGATATATGAACCTTGAGTCGTTTCACTCGTAATCAGCCGTGAGAAGCATAATCTTCTTTAATTGCAAAGTCTATCTTTTCTTTGCCAGCTCTTGTTCCATGTGCATGGTTTGTTTGTTTTTTCTTGCATTTCATTAATTTTGACTTTTGACAAGTGTTGTCTTTCCCTCGAGGGTATAGGTTAGTGTATGACATTTGCTACGCCGTGCGCTAAGTGTTTTAGGGTTAAATCACTGTTAGGGTTAAGGTTTAGGCTTGAGTCCCCTCTCCCCCCCTTCCTCCTCCCCCTCCTTGTGCGAGTCTGTCACACTTACACTCGCTTTATTTATCCTGCCAGCTGCCGCCATGGCTGTTGTTGTCTGTGCCGATGTCGTTGTGATGTTCGTCTTCTTGTTTTACAGTAGTTGCTATTTGCTATTGCCGGCCCTCCTGTAGGCTACGCGGGGAGCTCAACCTTTCCCCTGGCTTTGTCGCATGGCTTTCCTTGTTTCCTCGTCCCACATGGGCGCTTCCTCTTTGGTTTTCTGTTGTTTTTATATTAGGATCTTAATTGGATTATGTAATGCATTTGTCTTCACTTCGGTTTGTGTGTGTGTGTGTGTGTGTGTGTGTGTGTGTGTGTGTGTGTGTGTGTGTGTGTGTGTGTGTGTGTGTGTGTGTTTCTTCGTATGTAATGAGGCTAACTGCCCGATCAGGCAATATCTTACTGCTTGTTCGGTTAAACTCCGAAAACGAATGTTCTTGCTCCGCTTCTTCGTCCCTTTTCGTTTCGTATGTTCGACCTTTTTCTTTGTTCCCTTCCAGGATTTCCTCCCTTGTTCCGCCTCCCACACATTCGCTCTTCTCTTGTTTGGTTGGTGTCTTTGCATCCGGAAACATACCTGTATATTTATTGGATGCTTGGCAGTGGGGGGAGGGAGAGAGAGAGAGAGAGAGAGAGAGAGAGAGAGAGAGAGAGAGAGAGAGAGAGAGAGAGAGAGAGAGAGAGAGAGAGAGAGAGAGAGAGGGGGGGGGGGAGAGAGAGAGAGAGAGAGAGAGAGAGAGAGAGAGAGAGAGAGAGAGAGAGAGAGAGAATGATAGCAACGGCTGCGAGTCTTTCCATTTTTATCTTGCCCATTCACTAAGGAGTCGACAAACACACCACGCATTCACTCCCCCCTTTTTCACTAGAAACTACTCCTCTCCATCGTGACTGTCCGTCTTCGACCTACCTTTTATTGTTTTTTTTCCTTATTCTGTTCAAGGTCTTGTCGTCTATCGGGTAGAGTATCTTGCTCATTTTCTTATTGAAACTCCCTTCCAACAAGTGCTGTCCTTCCACCCTCCTCCTCCCCCACTTCGTCCATCTCAAATCCTCTCCCAGCCTGACCCATTGTCCTCTGATCCTATATTTCCTCCCATGAGCTGTGTCAGTGGAGGTGCCAACATGATAAACAGTCGCATCAAGCAAAAGCAGCGCCCCTTTCTGTCCCCCTTTGGCATCCACTGGCTTAGCCTTGAAAAACGCCACTCTGGAGAGAGGGAGCGACTGTTAATGACAACGTGGCAACTCGGGCTGTTGATCTTTTTTCTCTTCCTTTCTTTCTTTCTTTCTTTCGTTTTCTTGGTCGTCTCTGATACGTGGGGTATTACATGTGAGTCTTTCCCGTGTGTTCCATCACATGGCAGTGTCGGCACAGCTATATTGATCGCCACCGCTGAACTATTCCAGGGCAAACAAATGCGACGTGCGCCGATGGATGGCAACCGCGCGGTGAATGACCTGACCGTGGCAGGGACAAAAAAGAAAACGAAAAAGAGGAAACGAAAAAAAAGAGAAGAAAAGAAAAGATAAAAAAACAGCCGCGTTTCTGTCGTGACTCCTTTGAGGGAGGTTTGTAGCCATCCTGGAGAAGCCGCCTTCAAGACATCTCATGCTAACTTTTACGGACCTTCAGAACCGGAAGTTTGATGTAGACGGAGGGGGGGGGGGGTTCTTTGCTTTTCTGGGAAGTCTTTCTTGATTAAGATTGACAAAGGAAGGTGAGGACGAACGCTGTGTCACAAGGTTATGTGAGATGACTGTTTTCGTTTTTCCTTTCGCTGTGCTATCCCATATGTGGCCGTGTTGCGTTACCTGTCTCGGCCCCTGAATCGCTCGTACCTCGTCATACTCGTCCGCGCACGAGTATCTGTAAGTTCGTGCGTACGTCCGAGTCGGCATGCAACAAGTGTCATAGCCATGGCCAGCTGAGACGAGCGGCCGCCTCACCTTTCCCTTGTGCACTCATTAAGGAGGTAAGGTTAGCTCCGAAGAAACGCAGCGACACTTCCTTATTAGAGATGGTAAGGGGGACTGCCTGTCGAACGAGAAAGTACGTCTCAAGGTCGAAGGCTCGTGCCTTGTCATTGGAACTACTGATAATTACGTAAATAAACGGCGATCACAGAGTTCCTTGCAAGATGAGTTAAGCTTCAAAGAAAAGTCCTGCCCAGGTGAAGCAGCGCCCATGAAATCTGGTCATCCGTTGCCATTATTGATGGCACGTGGCTGCTGGCGTGCTATTTCGTCCCAGATCCCGTTACAAAATGTTAGAAGTTGCATATAGAACTCATGTTTCGTTTGGCATCCCGGGAGGGAGAGGGAGGGACAAGAAATGCTCCGTGTAATGAGATGTTGTCATGGCAACCACCACTGCAACGTCCAGTTAAGGTAATGAGGATGACGGGCACAGGGCGCCCCCCTCCCCTTGTGTGCCTCCCGTCCCCACCCTCGCCTGTCTCCTTTGTATATTTCACCTACAAACCTGCCCACGTTCGACTCGTCCACCCGTTCTTGCTCTCTCGCCCATGCACCCACGCATGCCCCACTGAGACAGCATAAGCCAGCAGATAAAAAGGGGTAAAGAAGTGGGCACGTGCTAACCCCCGGCAGCCCACATCGGCCTTCTGATATCCGGGTCGGGTTGGCATGGGACACCATTATTGGGGAAATTCGACCAGCCTACTTACCCTCATCCGAATGGCCTGTAGCCTTCTTCGCTGACCGTTGAGCCCCTTCTCCCCCACCGTGTTCCTGGGCATTGGGACTTTGCTATTCATTGTACACAGCCTCACCTTTCTATGTAATGCGCTCTCTTCTTTTCTTTCCCATCTCCCCCTCTCTCTCTCTCTCTCTCTCTATCTCTCTCTCTCTTTCTCTCTCTCTCTCTCTCTCTCTCTCTCTCTCTCTCTCTCTCTCACACACACACACACACACACACACACACACACATACACATACACACACACACACACACACACATACACATACACATACACACACAAACAAACACGTCAACAAATATATGTATACACATGTTTATATGTGTGTTTGAGTGTGTCCCTTTCTATGTATGGTTTTCCCCATTGCAGAAAACACGTTAATTTCCATCACTTTTTTTGGTAACATTTTTTATCTCATCAGTATTTTTATTCATTTATTTATCATTTTTGCAGCATGCTAACATATTTTCTCTTTTATTTTCCAGGGTTACCGAAATCGGCCCAGCATCTCACTCAGCACGAGGAAGGACGCGCACGAGGGAAAAAGCAGAGAGAAACGTGAGAAGCCACGAACGGAAAGTCACCGTCAGAGAAAGTTAATCGTACTTGAATGCACGAGAGAGGTTAGACAGCGCACATTTCATTCCGTTGCCCACGCTTTAGAAAAAAAGGAAAGGGAGAGCCGATGCTATTGTTTGTCGTTTGCGATCGTTCTTAGTTGATTTTCTGAAAAGAGGATGGTGGCCAGTTGTGATGATAATGTTGCTATTGATGATACAGTGTTGACTAGTGCACACGCCGCGCCTGTGTTTTAAACCCACGATGTCGCGAGCAACATGTGGAATGCAAGTCACAGTTGGATCCCCCTTCAGGTGAGTACACACAACTCGTTAACATGGCATAACAAACCTGTTATGTTCTCTCTCTCTCTCTCTCTCTCTCTCTCTCTCTCTCTCTCTCTCTCTCTCTCTCTCTCTCTCTCCTGCACAGAATTCTAAGACGGATTTTATTCGACATTGTTATGAGTTCATGAGCAAAATGAAAAAGCTAAGAGTAGTTTAGTTGTTAATCACATGCATATTTTGGCCAGTTTCCAGTTGCTGTGATAATAATAGTCGTACCACATGTTTGCAAAGACATTGTTTATTAACCACAGTACCGACTTTACACGGTTGTACAAGTTATAAGTGTATTTTGAACAACGTTAGTGTTGCCATTTAGAGAATCCCAAGTTGCGTTCTACTTTAATTGTAAAGCTTGTAGCGAGTAACATTCTTATTTTAATGTTTACCATCATACACAACCCGATATTTTATTTATCAAGATTTACTTCTTTTCACCTAGACCAGCTTTGGTACATAGGCAACAGGACACGGATTAAGCATATGGCAACCGGCGCGAGGTCCGTTAAAAACTAGTACTGTGGTTGTAATGTTTTGATCTTTTTCTTCTTCTTCCTCTTCTAACATAGCATGCCTGCCACGTCATGCCATAGTACTAAGATATTTGATGTTGTAGCTTTGGTTTGAAAAGCCTATATATTTGCAAGCCCTCTACGTACTTGTTACCTTGTGGAGCAGGTGTGGTGATTATTTGAAGTACAGTGATGATGAGACGTGTTACTGGTGTCATTTTTTGTTAAGGTGAATTTGAGATCATTTGGCACGTAGGGACAATATAGTGCCAATAATTGTATAGACAATATGTTTCTGGCCATGTCCTCGCTCAGGGCACTAATGACGGAGACTAGAAAGTGTGTGCTCCTCACACTTTTAGACGTATAAAAATACCCCGTTCTCTACTGATGATGTTTATGAATGTGGTTATTTTTAACGCTGTGTATCTTTCCAAACATCCACAAGTTACACTGGCGAGGAATGTTGAACATGGCTTGGGTAACATTCTTGAGCTCTTGTGTTTAAGCGTTCCTTAAGCCAGACTACACATGGGATGAGATAATTGCTCGACTGTTAGGTTCCATTGCCACAACGATAACATTCCCGTTCTAAACTGTCTTTAGATCAATACTCTTGAGATATTGCCATGCTCGTATTTGCCAGACTTGACCATGTAATCTCTGATAGAAATTGTCATTTGCATGTCAGGAACAAAGTTTCTTATATCCTCCTCCACCTCGCCTTGTGGTAAGGACATCTGTGATTTTGCTTCTATAGTCGATAGCTTTTCATAGATGTCCTTCGAAACTAGAAGGAATAAGCTTCAATATTAACCTGTCCGCTTTGTTGACCGCTGGTGGAATCAGGCAATAGTAAATGAAACAATAATATTTAAAATGGAGTAGAGAATTTAGGAATGGATGGTCTGCTGTCTGAGGCTGCAGCCCTAATGACGGGAACTCGGCTGGCAGGGGCTCATTCTCGTCTCGGTGAAAAGAAGGTGGGAACTAGAGGAACCGGCGTTGCTGATAGGCTGGACTGGGAAATCGGTAGGCCAAATCTGGAAGGATGGTTGATTGTGCTGAGGTGGTGATAGGGTAGATGGACTTGGATGGTTCGGAAGGTAGGCTAGGGCTGCGGGTAGGCTGGGGTGATGCTGGGTAGGCTGGCTGGGCTAGACTTGTTGTGGGTTTATGTGTAGGGTCGTGACGCGCTCTGTCATAACACACTTTTTTATGGAGACGTTTCGCCGCGGCAGAATGGTCTTTATCGTCCCCAGCCATAAGGGTGGGAACCATATCCCCTCCGCTGTCTCATACTTTTTCACTCGTGTCTGTTTGCGATGATTAAGGATTCCATATCTGAACGATTTTGCTATTTTCGATGCAAAATGTGTCGTTAACGCCGAGGGAAAAACCGTGAAACAAAATCATGTCCTCGGTTCCCACTCGCCGGAGAAAATAGGCTCAGGAGAACCTAGAAGTAAATAAATGAATCATTTGCACAAGTTTATGTATCTTTTCCCTTGCAATAACCCTTATGGGACCTGAAAGAAAGGATCATTTTGTTAGATAAGAGACGATTCTCATAAGCAAAGGATTTTCGTTGTTATTTTTCCAGACCATAAGGGCTAGAATAGCTTTAGGCGCCGGAATTTGCCAGAGGGTCGGATCACACACGTTGCTGACGACTGACGCCCCTTTGAACCCTCTGCATAGAGCTTGAAATTACCCTCGAGCTCCACGTTGGCTTATTCCATAGTCACATGTTAGAGCCAAAGGAAATGTCAGCTCTATGTATTAGGGGTATACAGTTGGTAATGGCATGCAGCATTCTTGAGCTTAGCCGGTCTGGCTATGCCAGCTGAAAACCAACAGAAGCTTAGCCATTGCTTCAAATTTTACCTCTAATAAACTTTTAATATCGTAAGTAATGTTTATGGTTATATATGGAAACTCATGAATAGGAGTAAGATTAGTAAGTGGCATTCTTAAAACATGTACGCGCACACACACACACACACACACACACACACACACACACACACACACACACACACACACACACACACACACACACACACACACACACACATCCACACACACACACACACACAAACACACACACACACACACACACACACACACACACACACACACACACACACACACACACACACACACACACACACACACACACATACACATAATCCACATCCACGCACAGAAAGAGAGAGAGAGAGAGAGAGAGAGAGAGAGAGAGAGAGAGAGAGAGAGAGAGAGAGAGAGAGAGAGAGAGAGAGAGAGAGAGAGAGAACCCTTGCTCCTGATTTTCTTTCACACCCGCACAGACATTTACTAATTGCACCCTCCCACACACATGGACCTGATGGCTCTTTGAGGGACTCTACAAACCTCGCTTCTGCCAGGACGGAAGGGGCTACAGAGAGCCTGTATGTACCCTCGTGATTGGCAGAGTATCCCCTCCCGTGTCTGGCCGTAGCAGGGGATGGATCCCTTTTTCTTTAACCCTACCAAAGTATGGCTCGTGTCCGCGTTCCGGCCCCCTCCCCCCCCTTTCCTTCGCTCCCTCTCACCATGCCCGGGTGCCCCTCCACTTCACCCGATGAGCCTGGGGGTACTCTACCCTCCGTCAGCTGGTCACAAGGACTCCTCTCGCGCATGGTTATGTTTCCATGACAACGGCGTTGATATGAAAGGCGATCAGTGAAGTGCGAGCGTTTGAAATCCGCCTTGGACCTTTAGTAGTGTGAATGGTAACAAGAGTACCAATGCTTTCGAAATCGGCCTGTACTTGTAGAGGCCAGAGTCTGATCCAAGGAAGCTGATATTTGATAAAGTAATCACCAATAGTTCGCAATAGGCGTTGGAAGGTGCCTTCGAATATGCCGTCTCGTCTCCCTCATTCTGATGAGCAAGTCGCTGAAAACGTGCCCCAGCCTGCTTGTACCGGATGCAAGGTTGCTTTGGCCTTCCTGTTGATTAACAAATGTTCGTTCCCTGTATCCCTCCGAACATGTGTCCGTTTCATTATTCCCTTCCTTGGCGCAGATGCATATTTTCCACGTACGACAGGGGTAGTCGTGTTGCAACTATCTGGTAACGAGAGGATATTCGTTCACTTCCGTAGCGGTCAAGAGTATGTATTTGTTATTTAGCTGGCGAACAAGCGAGGACGTTGTTTTACCTGGAAGGTGGATGGGGATGATCCCCTCTTTACCTGGCGGGCAGAAAGGGAGCCTCGGTTACTCGCCGGAATGCCAACGTGAAAAGCGAGATGTGCCTCGCGAACGAAAGGATGATTTGCAGCCGTCCTTTTAAACTGGAATATGGGAAGATTAACGTAGGTCCGCCGTTGCAATGTTCGCATGTGTAAGAGATGTTCAGTTCCTATCAGAGCGTTATTTTCCCCGACACGATTCGCACAAACAGACGCAAACCGGTAACAGTTCCTCGGGAGTCATAACTCTAAAGAAAAGGTACATTGGCCGCTTACGAGGGACACGAATTGATTACGAAAACTTGAAACAGGCACGCGGAAACAATGAAGCGGTACGCGAAAGGCTTCGAGTCTAGTTTTGTCCCGGTCTGTGGGTGGGTGCGCCTCGTGGGAGACCCCGCTCCCCCGCCCGACCAGCCTCTCCGCCGCCGCTGGAAGCCCGTCCGACTGGCTTTTGTTTGATTCAAGCTGTCGAGCCCGGAGAGAACGCGACAAGTTTTTGTTTTGTTTTCCGTGCGTTGGCAGTGCTAGTTGTGGCGGATACCTTCCGGTTGAAAGGGGATGTGATGCAGATGGTGCAGGCACTGTGGACACAGCAACGGAGGGGAACAACAGCGTTCATTTTCCGTCTCGCCTCGCTGAGTGTAATTTCCTTCCTCTCGCACAGGGCTTCTACCCCGACATTAATGATTTATTTCACAATATCCGACGAATCCGACCGTGGAATCTTATTCGCACAGAGCGTTACTAATAGCCAGGATATCCATAACAGTCGGCCTTGAGTGTGCAGCATTTGTTGCTCCGCCGGACTGGCATGTTGCAGAGGCTCAAACTGGCAGGGCATTGGCCGGGCTTCCCGCGTGGCGAGGCGGCGAGGTGCGGGCGTAACAGTGACCCGAGCGAGCCGCGTGGCCAGGCGGCGCGGGCGTGGCAGTGACTGAGAAGACCGCGTGGCGTGCGTGGTGCGGGCGTGCGGGGTGACCTTCAGGATGCCGCGGGCAGAGTTCCCACGGAGACGGTCACCTGGCCACTGTGTTGCGCCGGCACCCGCGGGGGGCGTAGGGCAGGTGGGCGGGAGGTTGCCCTAGGACTTGCAGGACGCTAATCCTCACCCTCGCCGTCTCCGTTCCACCAAGTCTCTAGTCGGGTCTCCACACGGCCGCCCACGCACGCAGACCGCCGCCAGCGCGCTAAGCATATTCAGCTGCTCCTCGGGCGTGGTTCAAGAGCGACCCCCCTCCCCCATCCCGCCCCCCGCCCGACACATCGACAATTAGACGCGAACCGGGATGGCGGACGGGGACGACCTCCCGACGGGGCGAGCTCCCTGTCCTCTAGCTCCACGCTGTCCCTCACCCTTTATTATGTCGCTCTCGCTCTTGTTCTTGCTCTTGCTCTCGTGCTTTATCACCGCCGCGGCCCTCATTATCCCCGGCGCTCTCCTCGTCCTCCTGTCGGTTCCTCGTCTCCGGCCGGATGTGGAGCTCATGCTTGGTAATGATGCCCCGCCACGATGATAATGACCAAACAGCCCCTCACACGACGCGGCCGGGACAAGCACCGCAGATGACGGGGAGGGAGGGAGGGAGGGAGGGGCGGGCGGGGGAAGAGGGAAAAGGGTGAGGGTGAGGACAGAGACGGAGGGAGGGAGAGAGGGAGGGGGCGAGTAGAGAGAAAGAGAGGAAGGAAAGGGAGTCAGGAGAGAGGAAGGGAAATGAAGGGAGGACCGAGGAGGGAAAGAGCAGGAAAAGGGAGGGATGGAGCGGGGCCGTGGAGAGGAGCAGACGGGAAGAGGGAAAGGAAGGGAGCGGCAGACAGAGAGAAAGGAACGAGTTGCGAGATGGGAGTGGATTAGGAGGGAGGGAGGG
>BOPN01003060.1:50000-72500 GCA_017312705.2 Penaeus japonicus | reverse complement strand
CCTCTCTCCTCGCCTCTCCCCGTCCATTCCCCTTCTCTCTCCCTCTCCCCCTTCCCTCCTCCCGTCGCCATACCATTGGTCGAGTTTCTTTCCCTCCTCGGCCCACGGGATCGCTGGCTGAGGACCAGACAGTTAGTAGTAAGATTGCTTCATTCATTCTTTTACGAGGCCGGTCGCTCCGAGCCTCGTGGTAACAGTTGGATATTTGCGTTGCGAGCGCCGAGGTGAATGATGTGCGTTTATGATGTAGTTGTTGAGATGTTGATTGACATTACAGTGATTGCATTTGTTGGAGAGGGTAATTGAGGGGAAATCGTGATCTTAATCCTGATGTGCAGGAGAAATGACTGAAAGATGTAACGTTAAATGAGTAAAAACTTAATGACAAGACGACATATGTGCGTGTCGCACAAACCCTTCGAGTGATATTGTTACTACTATGAATATATTATCCCATAGAAATTCATGTGACGGTAAAACACACTGGTAAGCCTCATACAACCCGTCACGCTCAAGGTTCCTGAAGGTGGTTCTTGCTTCTCGAGCCTGGAGAGTTAAGGACAAGATAAGATACGCGGCGTTATAGGATGATAGCTGTGCCATTAGGCCAACTGGTATGTAATTACACAAGAGTACGGTAAACCCTAGAAGCTATAATTAGGAATCGACTCTGGATATTTACGTGGCCTACTCACAATAATGGATTGTCTAGCTCCGCCCCTCAGTCTCCCTCCCACCCTCCCTCCCCGTCCCTTCCTCCGTCAACACACATGAACGCCGATATCTTAATTCATCCGTGATTAGCAGCTCTTTCTCCCTTTCTTGCCGAATGGATTAGACGTGAACCAGCGAACCAGTGCACTCCTCGGTTCTGGTCCCGTTGAATTCTTCTCCCTTTGGGTTGGAAAACGTGCTTCGCCGCAGCCCCGACGCGCGCCTCGGCTCGGCTGAAATCCCGGCCGGTACTCGAACGGCAATTAGCATATCAATGAGCCGTAAGGGTATGTAGGTCCGCGTAACCGGAATAAAACAAGGCCCGACAAAGGGGGTATCAACCGGGCGTAACTATCGCAGATAAACCACCCGCGACAACAAAGGCCTAAGTATGTGTAACAAATAAACTCGGAACAAGTAGGCCTATGCTCATTATGTGAGTCTGCGAGGCGTCATGTGGAGGGACAGAAAGGGGAGTTCAGCTGGCCCCTACACTCCCCTACTACGTCATAATACTAACCTCCATCCCTCGCCCCCCCCCCTCCCCCCCACCTTCGGTTTCTCTTGTCAACCCTTTGATAGCTGCTTCCGGGACCAGACGGCCTATGGAGGTGAATGTTTCATTGATAGTCTAGCTTTTTGTTATCAGCGCTTGTTAGTAGCCACCGTCCTTCAATCAGTTACTGGCGTATCGTGTTTTTTTCTGATGTATCTACAAGGTAAACACTGTTATTTGCAATATTTAGCAATGTACGATTACATGCTGATATTCAAGGATTACATAGTAATAAGGCAAAGGGAAGATGAATAATCAATGAAGAGACACTGAGATGGAGTACCCTAAAAAAAAAAAGTTATGTTTGTCTTTGTAGTCGGGGCTTTCCGCTCCAACATCATGTTTGTCGCACGCGTCACTAATGATTCTCTCTCTCTCTCTCTCTCTCTCTCTCTCTCTCTCTCTCTCTCTCTCTCTCTCTCTCTCTCTCTCTCTCTCTCTCTCTCTATCTCTCTCTCTCTCAGTCGATTAGTCAGTCAGACGGAGACAAGGTGAAGAGTCTGTCTCTCTATCCCTTAAATGATTGTATGGTTGAAATAGGATCGTAGAAATTGCCTTCCGTTCTTTTCCCTCCCATTTCTAGGAAACAATTTATCACTACTCGATGCTCCACTCAAAGAGTTCGTCGGTGCTTTGTATAGGACTTGGCGGCTGAGTGCGCCAAATTTGTCACTCTCCACTGTTAGGGTTCGAGGAATTACGGAGGGTCTGGGAGGAACTTGTGAAAAGGAGGAGAGGGGTACTATATTTGTATGATAAGAGAGAGGGGGAAGGCTTAGATGCATTTCTCTTTCTCTCTCTCTCTCTCTCCCTCCCTCTTCACCTTCAATAGAGTAAGTAAAGGGTGTAGGAAGATTCCCTAATGTGTTTTTGGTTTGTTTGTTTTCCATTTTCTTCTGCTGTATCGGATTTCGTGCGCGGTGGGATGAACAGGAGTATCTGATAGTGTCCTGTCGTTAGCTAGTGGTAGGTGGTGGTGTTATCCAGTGAGTGGTTATGGGTGATGGTATCTCGTAGGGTGTTGTGGTCAACCGTGTTACTCTGTAACAACTGTAGGCGACCGAGGTGCTTGGTCATGGTTACGAAGAATGTCGATAAATGGTCATTATCTGAGGCAACAGTAGCTTGCGACGTGCCAGCGATGGAGGGAAGGAGAGAGGGAGGGCTGGGAAAGTGGCGGAGGGCGCTCGGGACTCTGTGATGTGTGACTGCGCTTGATAAATGCACGTTTATTTCTCTTCCGTTCGGGGAAGTGATTGTTTCCCTCTCGGTGTCCGGTGTTGCGGTAGAAACGAGCCGGCGTTATATGTAGCGATGGTTCGTAGGCCTACCCTCCCTGACGGTGTGGCGAGCGTCGCTAGGCCTACTGACGTTGATCAGTTAAAAAATGACCCGCTAGGCTTAGTCAGTGACCCCCCCCCCCCACCTCCCCTCTTCCTCTTCTCTTCCTCCTTCAGTATGTCTTCCACCCTCTTCTCCACCTCCTCGCCCTGTGTCCACGTACGAACATTTCTCAGGTCATTCTAGTCAGTTAAACTCTTCCCTCAAACCCTCAAGTAACAATGCCATGGGTTCAGAAGAAAGAAATAGAGATAGACAGAAAGAAAGAAAAAAAACAATCGATGAGTCGTTTTTGAAAGAATAAAAGTACCCATGAATTCGTGGGGTAGGGTAGGGTGGGGGGGAAGAGGGGAGGTGGGGTAGAGCGTGCCGAGACGTGGGAGTGGTCAGTGTGGGCCTATAAAAACAGATGTGTGGCGGGACATTCATAGAGTCCTACTGACGCTGCCGATGGGGACGACATACAGTAAAGGGGAAGTGAAGTGTGAGGGATAAAGGGGGAGATGTATGGCACTGATAGGGTGGACGGAGGAAGGGCGGGCCGATGGTTTGAGGTAAGAGGATGTATGGGGGATAATGAGGAAGTGGAGGAAGTGCGATGGGAGGGAGGGAAAGAGAGAGAAGGAGAGAGAGGGAGAGAGAGAGAGAGAGAGAGAGAGAGAGAGAGAGAGAGAGAGAGAGAGAGAGAGAAAAGGGGTTACCTCTATCAAAATTGGAATTTGTAATCTAAGTCTTCTATCACCACGATCACCAGCATGCGTTCGTTGCCTCATGAATATATCACGTTGCAGAAATAATAGACGAGTGTGGGGGAAATCTTTCTTCATATTGGCATATTTTGAAGGGTTTGTCTACCTCCCTCCCTCGATAAACGGGTGATTAACGTTCATGAATCGATAATGAACGAGAAGGGAAACGTTCGCGTGTACGGCAGGTAAATTACTCGCCTAAGAGGTCGAACGCAGCAAGACTTGAGTGTACTCTTCACCCTAAGTGCTGGACGATGTACACTACATGGAAGGGTGGTGCCTCAAAACGTGAGTGGGGAGGAACGGAAGGAGGAGAGGGGAGAGAGGGGTGTGGAGGGGGGTTGGGGAACAGTGATGGGCGGGAGAGAGTCAAATTGTCATCTGAGCTTGTTTCAAAGGTAGGATTTTTTTCCCCTCCTCCGCCCGCTAGTTGAGTAGGGTCGCTGCCTGTGAAATCCATGGGTGTGCGGGCGCGACTAGGTAGATTAGCTACACGCTGATGCTTCTCTTTTTCTTTATTATCCCTCTTCCTCTCTAAAATATTTCAGTTAACCCTTTGATGGCGGTGGTGACTAAACCCCAGAGACGTTCGGCCGGGTTCACTTCGGGTGGCGTTTATTGTCATTTATGAAACCGAACAATGGGAGTCGAAAGGTTGAGGGAACGGCCGAAACATTGTGGTAAAAACGGCCCGTTCTGGCCATCCTTCCCGTACGGTGAGTTGGCTCGATTTTTTTGTCAGTCTTCCGCAGATTTTTTGGTGATATATATACACACTTTTTTTCTCTCTTTCTCTCTTTCTTCAGCTTTAAGCTTTTACTCGGTAGGCAGTAGCGCTTATGTGGTTTATAAAAAAGGTTTTTTTCTTTCGTTTTTTTTTTCTTTCTTTCGCTCTCGTCCTTTCATTCGCTCTTTTATTTATTTATATGCTTATTTATTTCCACTGCTATAGTTCACTTCGGGGATTGATACTATTAAACGCGATAGTCGAAAGGCCTACGTCGGCGGTGGACTCGGGCTAGGCCTATTGTACAATGAAACGGCATCATCATCGTCGCCACAATCATAATCATCATTATGGTAATAGCCCTCAGCGAAAGAGTCTTTGTCGTTATTAATAGAAGGGGCCGTACCCGCCTATTCAGAATTTATCCTTCGTTTTTAGCATAAACGCTCGTGACGCCTTCCATGTAGACCTTATGGAAACACGCACACGCACACATTCGTTCACCTTTTTGTATGTGATCCTCCGTGCGTGTAGTAGTACTCCCACCCCACCCGACCCCCCACCGCACCCCTTCCTTCTCCTTCCCGCCCCTCCCCTCTCCTCTCCCCTGCCTTCCCCACCTCCGCACCCTCCCCTCCCTCCCCAGACCCCGTACCTGTATCCTCCCAGCCACCCACTCACCCAGGAAGCGAACCCCCTCTCAAGTCGGGACCCTTTTTTCATTTATTTACGTTGCATAGATGATAGGAATCGATCGGCGAAACGCGGGCGTTCGTCGCCGCGGCCGCCCTCGAGAACCGGGTCTTTCCGCTGTGGAGACGCCGAGTGTACGGCCGACCTCCATGTGTACGAGTGGATCCATAAAACGGCGAAGGGACGGCGACAAGAGATGAGGGGGAAAAATCAATACACGTGTGATAAAAGACGAAAGCTCAGAGAGAGAGAGAGAGAGAGAGAGAGAGTGAGCGCGCTAGGGAGGAAAAGATCTTTGTACGAGAGAGGGAGGAAGGGGGAGAAAAAGGGAGGTGGAGGAGAGAGAGAGAGAGAGGGAGGGAGGGAGGGAGGGAGGGAGGGGGGAGGGGGAGGGGGACGAGAGAAGATCAAAGTGCGTACGAGAGAGCAGGAAGGGAGGGAAGGAGGTGACTGGACGAGGAGGAGGAGGAGGAGGAGTGGGAGAGGGAAGGGGAGAGGAGGATGTTGATGATGAAGAGATGAAGATAAATAGGGATTGAGTACATCGCAAGAGGGTCTGGAAGATTTGTAAATTAATAACGAATCCCGGGTCGGCGCGAAATGAAAGGGGCGAAGGACAAGGAAGGTAGTAATAAGGGACGGAAATAGGAAAAGAAAAGAGAGAGAGAGAGAGAGAGAGAGAGAGAGAGAGAGAGAGAGAGAGAGAGAGAGAGAGAGAGAGAGAGAGAGAGAGAGAGAGAGAGAGAGAGAGAGAGAGAGAGAGAGAGAGAGAGAGAGAGAGAGAGAGAGAGAGACCAATAGAGGCAGTCAGACAGAGGCATATAGAGACAGAAAAAGAGAAAGACAGAGCCAGGCAGACAGACAGACAGACAGACAGATAGACAGAGAGGAAAAAGAGGCGCCGCAGACAGAAGGCGGGACTCGTGCGGCTGACTTTTGCATATTTCATAATAGGACAAGAAGGATCGAACTTTGAGCAGGAAAAGAAATTGATATCGCGTGTGTAACAACTTGGGAAGGCGGAGGCAAGTGTGTGTGTGTGTGTGCGTGTGTGTGTGTGTGTGTGTGTGTGTGTGTGTGTGTGTGTGTGTGTGTGTGTGTGTGTGTGTGTGTGTGTGTGTGTGTGTGTGTGTGTGTGTGTGTGTGTGTGTGTGTGTGTGTGTGTGTGTGTGTGTGTGTGTGTGTGTGTGTGTGTGATAACTGAAGCACATAAATTAAGTTCGAGGCTGGCAGAGGATTCTTATCTTGGACGCTACAATCCTTAGCTCTTCCCCGGGCCGTCTCCTCAGAGTTTCAGGGATCTGATTGTTAACGTGACCCGTATATCCGACGGGCCTGTGTAAGTGTCCTGAATACATAATGGTCCCGATGTTAGAAGGAAACAGGCCCAGACATCATGTAGTGTAAACATGTCTTTTTAAGATTGTTTTGCCTATGGTGTTCTTTGTTTTCAGTGCTTCAGACTATCTTCAGCTATCATTGGGCGGTGCAGAATAAGGCTGTTGGTCAGCTTCTGAGCCAGTCCCAAATCAGCATTAGTCAGGTACACGGGTGTCAGCCAATCACAAGCCATGAGTGCTTCCTCTGCTTGCGCGTCTAGGCCTACAAATCAGATGCTAGTCGTATTTATTGGCAAATTATTTTACTCACATGTATACTGTTATTTTTGGTAGTTTTTATAATGCCATTGCAAAAATTATAAACAAAAATATTTTGCAATTCACTCAGAGTAGACGACGGGGTAATTAAAACGAGTTTCGCAAAAATGGAAATAACGTCGCAAAACTCCGCCCACGCAAATAGGCTCAGCCAGTAGGCTGAGTGCATGATCTGAGGGGCTCCCCTGATTGGCTGATATCGGTGGCGATTTTGTTGACTTGTTTACAGCAGTAACCGTGTAGGTGCTTTAGATGAATACTTAGTTACGTTGTGACATTTGCATACAATGGGTGGCTGGAAGGGCTCACAATGTGGCAAACATAACAGCTGGCACAAGAACACCTGCTCGCTCCTTCGCCTCTGAGTCAGAGCTTTATGTAATCCATTCATTATGCTTTGCATGTATATTTTGCAACATTTTATACAATCGGAAGGGGAACCCACGGTCCGCGAGTCTGTACTCGGAAAAGAAAAATGAGATTCAAATATTGAAGAGTTCCTCCTCCAAAGAAAAGTTCAGCTGCCCTTTTGACTCTCGTCTCGGAGGCAAAGTTCAATAGGTACAAATACAGTCAAGTACAGTCCGCCTGACCTTGATTCTGGGAGATGTCGCCAAAGGAAAGAAAGACTAGGTCTAGCGTGGGTCTCCGTGGGTCTCCAGGGATGCCTTGATATGCTTGTTGGAAGGGCGTTGTAGATTTGACTGCTGGAAGATAGGGATGTTTGTATGTATGCCTTTTCTGTTTGCTTTTCTGCTTATTTTGAATTTAGAGGTTTAATGTCAATCCTGGGCGTTATCGGTACATTGAGTAATATAATTAGATAAGCTTGGATGGCCAGAGAAGTTTACTTCCTAAAGTTATCCAAACATAATGTATCCAAAGGCTAAGCATTCCTTGTCGTCTTGCCTTTCCTTCGCTTACCCTTCATTCTTAACTCTGCTACTTTAACGCCTGAGTGCTTTTCCTCTCCTTGTCTTTTTTCCCGTGCCCCTTGCTTGTCCCGTCTCCCGCTCTTTCTCCTCCCCCGCCCCACACCCCTCCACCCGTGTGTTGCGTCACGTGATCAATTAACGATGACGTAATGCTGAGGGCCATTCACAGTTACGAGAGGGATCGCGCATGCAAAATGGCTGCCAGATTTATTGTTTTTCTTGATGAGTCCCACATTTTACACGTGCGGGCCGGTCGGTGCACACTGGGGATAAGGGACGAGAGAAATACACGTCGTGGAAACTGTCCTTGTGATAGATTTTGATAGATGTTACAGATCCACTTTCTCGTCCGAAAAAATGAACTTGGCATATTTTCCCGGTCAGACTTTGACGTGTACCATTCCTCTCTTAAAGATATAGCAAGGCTCCTTTGACTCTCGTCTTTATCTTCTGGCGAGTACGTTGCCGTGCTAATGAAACGGTCTGTTGCGCATCGAGCGTCTGCCAGTAACTTCTTACAACTCTTTTAACTTATTAGAAATCTATGAATCTTCTTGCACTGTGCTTGTAGGCTTATGTACTTTATGCAAAACCGCCCTCCTCGTTTCTTGTCCATTTTATTATTTTACACTGAACTGTTTTCGTGTGTTTACATACACGTACATAGCAACATGCATGTATACAAGTTACTTCAATAGACTCTCGTATTCTATATCAGTAACTTCGCGACTTATGAATAGTGCAATGGTGTTGCCGTGTGTGATTTGTAAGTGTAACGGACTCCCAAGTGGTTGTTCGAAATTATTTTATTTCAATATGTGTATAAAAGAGATGAAGCCCATATGCATCAAAGTCAATATTGCGAAGTTGTCATGTCACTAACTTGTTTGGTCTTTTAAGATTTGGAACATCTTCCGGGAGGGTCCATTTTGATAATTGCACCCAGACGTTTAGCTCACCGATACGCTGTCACATTAGTCACATGTAACACGTGAGCATTAAATCAACGTTAATCTTGGCAAGTGCGAGGCAAGAGCATGAAGTGAGCAGTGCGGGGCTTGCCTTAAAGGTTTCCCAGGGCAAGACTGAGGTTGTGGCTCGTAGGAGAGGGACTGACTGGCACAGCGCCACGTACTCTCGCAATCAATGAAAGATCTGTAGAAAGTGATATGAAATTCAAGTCTGCAGATTTTTCTCCATATTGATAATCCACATGTAATAAGCTTGCTGAATTGCCACGTCTTGAAGGCCGGAGTCGTCTGTGACCGTGGGTGTGTTGGGGCTGACGAGGACCGGGATGGGCGTGGCTTCACTTTTAATAAAACTTTTTGTCCCTATCTTTTGCCACACTATTTATAACGTAAGCCCGGTATTCATATGTTTTCTAGAGGGCTTTAGGTGGTTTCGCCGGCGAGCGTTGGCACTTTCTTACCAAATCAATATGGAGAGAGCCTTCGTCGCGTGCCAAGTGTACGATGACGCTGTGCCACATACCCTTAGTGGATCAGAACCAGGAAGGCCGTGCCTGCTGGGGACAAGGTCCTTGTTAGTTGCACCGCTAAAGGTCACAGCTACCGACAAATGGGGGCGGCCATGCAGCGCCGTCGCCGGCTGTGGCGAAAGAAAGGCCGGGAACAAGGGCGACGCGGCAACGTGTTCGGGCTCCTCTTTGTCCCCGCGCCTCAAAACCTGCCAGCTCCGACCCGCGAAGGTGATCTCACTTTTCTACACTTATTTTGTCATATTTCGCAATTTTCTCACAGGGAGAGTGAAAACAGCGAATCACTTACCTGAACCTGTACAATTTATCACAGATAGGATTTATCCAAAGCTCTTCGGAATGTGTATCAGTTTTCATTCATAAATTCATTCCCGGCCAGTGACCTACATTTTTTTGTTAGTTTTTTTATGTATTTATTAAAAAGTTTGAATATTGCCGTCGGCCGGAGTGGGATATCCACGCGTGTTTATTTTATTTGCTTCGAAATAGAATAAAAAGAGAGGTGGCATGTTTCCTGTGACGCGTTTGGTTGGAGGTGTTTTATGATTTTAGTATATATAAATAAAAGTTGATGTCTTCCCTTTTGTTGTGACTGTTACTCTGTGAAAATGATTTTGAATGTTCTTTATTCTTGCTGCTTTTGTTGATATCTCCTTTCCGTCGCGACGGAGATTCCATTAACAAAGAAAAGTAGCCAATGTCTCGCTGCAAATCGTCTCAACGGCACGGATTGATTTTTACCTTGGGATTACTGAACATTGGTCGAGTCGTGTAGTCAGGTGCGGCGGAGACACGGGGAAGTGGTAAGAGTGAAAACGACGTGGCTGTTATGCTGTATGCTATAGTGTGGTATGGTGTCTGGGGGATGCTCAGTGTGGCTGAAGGTGTTGCACAGTGGCTGGTGTGGTGTGGTGTGTTGTGTTGGCGATAGTGGCGGCCTGTTGGAGATGGCGTCGAGGTGGTGGAGCGGCACAGACGAGCGACCTCCGTACCGCCAGCTTAGCAACCTTCCTGTGTGTCTGGCGGGGGCTTGCTAGCCTTGGGTGGGGGTGGACGTCGGTTGGCGGAGGAGGGTGGTGGGGAGGGGGACTGCAGACAGGCTAGGGATGACGTCACAGGGATGTGTGTCTGTCTGCCAGCCTCGCTCTCCCCTGCTGATTGGCTGCGAACTCTACCATAAAGCAACGCCGACTTCTTAGCCGTCGGAAAGAAGTGTTCGAAGTGAGTTTAGTCCTCTGTCAGTTTCAGATGCGGAAAGGGCATTCTTCGATAGCATCTGCCTCCAGGCGCTAGCGGATATTTTGTTCTGATCTCAGTGTGCTAGAACCCCCCCCCCCCCTTCTCCCGACGTATGGCTGATACGGGGTACGTTCGCTCTCTCTCTCTCTCTCTCTCTCTCTCTCTCTCTCTCTCTCTCTCTCTCTCTCTCTCTCTCTCTCTCTCTCTCTCTCTCTCTCTCTCTCTCTCTCTCTCTCTCTCTCTCTCTCTCTCTCTCTCTCTCTCTCTCTCTCTCTCTCTCTTTCTTCTCTCTCTCTCTTTTTCTTCTCTCTTCCTCTCTCTCTCTCTCTTTCCCTCTCTCTTTCTCTTTCTCTTTCTCTTTCTCTTTCTCTTTCTCTCTCCGTCTCATCCTTCACCTCCCTCTCTCTTTCGCATCCTGCTGGCCGCTCTCTCGTTCCGTCTCCCTCCTTCACTCTTTCTAGAGCTTCGGTCCAAGGGTGATGCACCTCCTCTTCGGGTGTTTCTCCGTCGGATATATCTGAAGTCAGTGTACTTCATCGGTTCCCCGGATGTCTTCCGTAAATTGCCTGACCTCATTCCAATTGAATGATGACGAGCTGCTGCTGCCTGACATTTTGTCGATATCATCTCTAGCCATTTGACGTTGAGATCCTTTGGGGTCAGTATCAATCCTGTGTCGCCAGTCTGTAGTGCATATCTCAGTCTCAGGACCTAAGAAGGGTTTCTGATAGATTTATACATTGTTCTATTGTTAAGAGGATCAAATAAATCCTGTGGTATTCCCCATGCAGGATTACCAGCTGTATTCCATCCACACGGATATCCAACAAACCTTTCTCTAACCATTGTTCATCCTCTTGTCTCCATAAACACGCCTACTTAGTGTGGCCTCCAGTCCACCATCCCTTTGATTCTCCCTCATTTTCACTCGCGTGCCTTGTTCTCCTGTCTCAGTGTGCACCCTTCGAGTCTAGTGTGTCTGCCATGGACACTTACATACGTGACTTACCTGACTCGCGCATGACGGCACCCACTCAACTGCCCGGAGCTTCCTGCACCTGACTAAGCCTCTCTGCTCTCTCTTGCTCCGGCTCTTTCCATTCTGCTTCCTTGGTGCTTTTCCACGTTGCTTCTTCTCCCTTTCGCCTGATGTTTCACTCGGTTGGATGGGGTGTTTGGGCGCCGTGTTGACTTCGATTTGTCTCACACGTTTTTTGATTGTTTCTTCTTCTTTTTTTTCTTGTGTTTCGTCTCTTTATGTCTTGTGTTTTTCTTCTCCTTCCCTCTGATATTTTATCGTGATATTTATCGTATTTCTCGGCTTGTATTTGTGACTATTTCGCCACCACCCACTTCCTGGCTTGTCTCCTCTTGCTGGATCTCGCTGGATCTCGCGAAACCTCGGGTAGAGTCTGCCGTGACTCCTACACGAGAGCTTTCCACGCCCCTGTCCTTATCCCCGCCTCGAACCCCTCCCCTCTCCTTCTGTTGTGTAATCCCTTGCTTTCCCCTCTTACTTCTTGTTCATACGATGTGTTCAATATTGTTTATTTATCTTCTTCTGTCGCTTTGTCACTTCTCTGTTCCTCTCTCTTTCTTCTTCCATGTCATTTCTTTGTGTCTTTATTTTCCATCCTCCAAATACAGTTAAAGGCTAAACATTCATTCATGTCAGTCTCTGTTACAAGTTCCATCGTAAACATCTATGCCAGTCGATCTCCATTCAGAGGTCACGTGTGCACGCTGTCTTATATTTTTCTGTGTTTTCTATGTTCCTGCTGTGCCTTTTTATTAGTTATGCTTTCTCTTCCTCTGCCATCCTCATCGCGTACCCTCGATTCGTGTCCAAGCTTTGTCCTCGCCTGTCGAGTGTGTCGCACGTCCTTCCCGTGTCATGACTTATTTCGCTTGTGGGGCGCCTCCCTCGCCCGCCGGATCCGGTCCGTACCTGATATCCTTAGCCCTTGCTGTGCGCAGCCCCTGTGTTGCGACTTGTCGCGGAGCATCATGCGAGGAGAGCAGATGCAGGGCGCAGACAAAGGAAGACCGAGATGGAAGGCAGGGAGCATCGGGGGTGTGATCAGAAATGGAAGGAGGAAGAGGAGGAGGGGAGAAGAGAGCAAGAGGAAGGGGAAGAATGGGAAAGGGGAGAGTTTTGTCTGGATTTAAAGGTCGGCGTGTGGGAGACGGAGGCGGGCGGCCAGCCAGCCAGCCTGTAAGTTCTGCTTGAATGTCTGCAGCAGGGAGGACCCTGCACCTGTGAGACTGTCTGGTCCGTCCGCCACCACCGCCACACCGCCACCACGGGGTTCGCCTCTTCACGCCTTCATCATGCTGCTGCATGACCCGAGCCCTGGCCTCAGCCCTGGCCTCAGCCCTGGCCTCAGCCCGCTGCCCTCACACCTCGCTGCAGCCGCACCCACACAGCCGGCCTCTTTGTGGCATTCCTAGCGTGGCACCTGCCTGATCTGCCATGCCGAATAATGACACTTTATGTGTCGGCTCATTTGGAATGTCTTTGTGTGCGATAGAAAATATAAAAAATATTTTATTGGTGTCTTTGAGCACATTTTGCTGCTTATTCTAAGGCTCCAATTGCGTTTGAGATATTGGATTTATGTTTGTCTTTTGACCTTTACTGGAACTTGACCTAAGTCGAGGTTTAACCTATGCTGGCACTCTCCGAACGCCACTAGCACTCGACAGTGTCAGAGGCTCACCCATGCTATTCCACAAGCTATGCAGGCATTTATGCTGCTATTATCCATCGTGCTCTCAGCATTACTACCTTATGAATTGGTTAGGTATTCTGTCATGTGCTTCATCTGTGCTCAGAAACAGCTCATGCTGATGACAGTATGTGCCTCCATAGTCATGTAAGTGTCAGCCTGGTGCTGCCTCGTGTACGTGTGACTAATAAAAAAATATACCGCATTCACGTTATGTTCTTGTTTGTGTATCTGTGTGTGCGTGTAGGAGAGAGAGAGAGAGAGAGAGAGAGAGAGAGAGAGAGAGAGAGAGAGAGAGAGAGAGAGAGAGAGAGAGAGAGAGAGAGAGAGAGAGAGAGAGATAAAGAGCGCATGCGTGCCGCTGCCTCAGCTATATTAGTAAGAGCCACTGATTTATAGTACCATTGTTGTGGGCTGACACGCACCTTACTTTCCCTGGCATTTGTGTATACCAACCTTTGATGCCAAACGTGATGATGACGCAAACCTCACGGCACCAGACTAATGTTTTTCAGCAAATTCCAGCGCCGAAACCGAGATTACCACAAGCCTTTGTGCGGGGTGTGTTTGCTTGTGACAGGGGCTGGGGACTTGTCGGAATAATCACGAGTGTCTTTCAAGGAGGGATAAGAATGGTCGGAGGACTTAGTGTCTCACTTAGCTGCCCAGCTTCCCGAGGTCTCCAAGATTCGAGTTGATGAATGGAGAAGATAGTTTACACCTTTTAGATGTTTACCTGGCCGGCGCCCCTTTACATAGATTGTCTCATTAAGGTAATTAGGGTTATTTTTTGTGCTCTAGATTCACGGCTCAGACGGATTGGGTGTTCATTTGTGTCGAGCTAATGAAGAAAATCATTGAAACCCATTTCCCCAGAAGAGGCTTTACTTATTTATAAACGCTAATTTATTTATTCATTTATCTGTTTCATTTTGATATTTACGCTTGTAAGCTTTTCTTCTTTTCATTTTTAAGAAGAAAACATAAACATAACTCGCCTTATATCTCCGACTGCACCTGCGCATTTGATTGCTCTCTTGTTTTTTTTCTGCAATGGGCATGGGTTGAAGGGATAGCTGGTTGGGGTAGGGTGGGGCGGGGGGCTCAGACCTAGATGGGGTTGGGGTACGAGCATGTGGTGTGTGTGTGTGTGTGTTTGTATGTGTGTATGTGTGTGTGCGTGTGTGTGCGTGTGTGTGTGCGTGTGTGTGTGTGTGTGTGTGTGTGTGTGTGTGTGTGTGTGTGTGTGTGTGTGTGTGTGTGTGTGTGTGTGTGTGCGTGTGTGTGTGTGCGTGTGTGTGTGTGTGTGTGTGTGCGTGTGTGTGTGTGTGTGCGCGTGCGTGTGTGCAGGGGGGGGGGTGTCTGTGAGTGTCTGCGGGGAATGGCTGTGAGTCAGTGAGGCACCTTAGCGTGTGTGTGACAAGGCGCGCCGACCGACCCAGGCCCGATCAATAAATGAGATTCGAGAGGCTCGTCACTCGCTAAACTTAGGTGGCGCTGTCTGGCCTCTGTCTGTCCTGCACTTGAGTGTGTCTTGCGTCCTACACCAGGATTTTGTGTCCTGCGTCGAGGTCTGATTCCGGCTCTCGCTCTTTCTCTCTCTCCCTCTCTTTCTCTCTTTCTATCTTCCCCATCCCTCTCTCTTTCTATGTTCCCCATCCCTCTCTCTCTCTCTCTCTCTCTCTCTCTCTTTCTCTCTTTCTATTTAATGTCTCTCCTCCTCTCTTCTCCTCTTCTGTCCCTCCCTTCCTCCTCATTCTTTCCACCTCTCTCTCACTCTTTCTTTCTCTTTCACTCGCTCTTTCTTATGTCTCCCCTCGTCTCTTCTTCTCTTTTCTCATTCCCTCCCTCCCTTCATCTCTCCTCTCTCGCCCTCCCTCACTCACTCTCCATTCTCTTTCTCTCTCTCTCTCTCTCTCTCTCTCTCTCTCTCTCTCTCTCTCTCTCTCTCTCTCTCTCTCTCTCTCTCTCTCTCTCTCTCTCTCTCTCTCTCTCTCTCTCTCTCTCTCTCGCTTCTCTCCTTTTCAGCTTGAGCGCTAGTCACCAGCCTTGACTGTTAATACTGCATGATCCAGTGGCCGTGCCAGGTCAACCAATATCGGTAAAATTGGTTTTGTAAATTCTTTTAACATTTGCGGAAACACAGAACAACTTCACACTAGTCATGTGTTACTCTTTTTATTCTTTTTTTTGTTTTTCTCCCATTTATCGAGGCTCTGCTTTTGCCCTCCTGCCTCTCTCTTTTATTTGATTTTGTTTGTTTGCTTTGATGGTCTTTTATATACTTTACTTTTTCATTTTCTCTATCCGTTGCACACGCATACTCAGACACATTCACTCACTCATACTCACTCACTCATTCTCTCACACTCAGACACATTTACTCACTCATACTCACTCATTCTCTCACACACTCTGACACATTTACTCACTCATACTCACTCACTCACCCATCCATGTAAGAATGATCCTGATCTCAGCCTCACGGTCCCCTTTCCTTCTGCTTTCCCCTCTCTTGATCCTCTTCTCTTGACTCTTAATCTCCCCTCTTTTTTCATTCCACTCTCTGTGTTCTCTCCCATCTCACCTTGTAATCGCTTGCTCCTATCCACTCGACTCTTGCTATTCCCTCTTTTCCCCTCTTCATTTCCTCCCTTCTTTTCCCCTCCTTATCATCCTATTGTTTGTTTGTTTTTTTCTTTGGAAATTCTATCTGCTCTTTATCATTTTTTTATCCATATGTCTGACGCTACTTCACCCGAGGCTAAGTTTTCTCGGGTATCTCCTCTCCCCCTCGCCTCCTCTTCCCCCGTAATCTACTTGCCACCCCTTCTCCTCTCCCCTCCGGCCGTCACCCCCTGCGTCATGTCTCCTCCTCCCCTCTCCCCCTCTCCCCCTCTCCCACCCTCCCCCTGGACCGTAAACATTACAGTACTTGTTGCTTTGGTTGGGCCACAGGTGGGGCTCCTGGCGCCGTCATGGGACTGTCATTAAGATTGGATGCATTCGGCGATCGTGGCTTTTAGCTTGGCTTTTCTCATAGTCTTTCTTTCTTTTTCTCCCTTACCCACTTTCGCGAGGTAGACTAGCCGGGGTGCTGTCTGGGTTGCTCCGATGTGTTTAGTGCCCGACCAAGCTAGTGGGATTAAGTCGTAGACCTCTAAGCGGAATTACTAGGAATTTTTCGTCATCCGTCTCTCGTCGGTCAGTGGTATTTGCTACTTCCGCCGCACAGTGCATCCATCGTCAGTGTTGCTGCCTTTCTTGGAGCTCAGTGCACTTCAAACTTTTATTCGTACGTCAGTACTCATTTTACCCCCCAGCCCTCCCCACACTCACACCCAGTAGCAGCGCTATGCCACAATTTATTACTCACATCTTTCGCTCGAATGACGTGCACGACACTCTTTTATTCGAAAGCTTAGTGCGAGTACCTCAACCTGGACCTACAAGCAGCCGGGAGGCGATCCCCTCGTCGTACGGTTGGCACCGCCTCGCCAAATGTGCGCTGCCGGAGAGCCGTGACGTCGTACGCTGGTGGTGGTGTAGATGATAGTGGGCGATGCGGTGGTGATAGTAGTGGCATGTGATGGGGGGTTGGTGATAGTGCAAGCTTCTGAGATGCTGATTTACGTCTTCAGAAGGCACCGACTCGTGAAGAAAATAGTGGCTAGTGCAGTCTTTGTAGCAATTACAGTGTGCAGAAGTCATGATAATTGCAAGATTGCTACGGGGAATAATATCCGTCAAAATATTCATATGTAATTTTTTTCTCTTGACAGTGTCATTATTTTTTGCGTGCTAGAAAAATACCAGTTGTGCGAATATGCAGCGGAAGTGTTAGGTAGTGGTTAGGCACGGCGAGCCTGACGGTAACAATGGGATCGTGTACGTAGGGGAGGATCCCCGAAGGCAAGTGCTTCAATTGTAATTAATGATGATTGGCCGACGGCATACTTTGGCAAGGTGTTACAGTGAGCCCAACCCATACAGGCCCCACCCCACATCCACCCACAGCACACAGCAGAAAGGGAGGGGCGCCGCCTACGTCCGCCCACCCACCCACCCACCCGTCTTTCCGCCAACACGTGTGAACACTCGGCCCTGATTTCGGGACCTCAGACTCAGACTCAGACACGTGCAGGCCCCCGAGCTGACAGGAAGGCTGACGGCCAGGCTAAAGTGCCGACGTAGAGCCTCCCTCCTGCCACTCCCCCAGCCCCCGTCCCGCTTGGTGCCTCTCACGTGACGAGAGTGCATGCCCATGTGCCATCAGAGCCGGGCAGCACGTCTGCCGCGGTCATGTGCTCGAGAGTGAGCAGTGTTCCTCACGCTCATGCTCCTTTGTGACCTTATTCGTCAAGATGCCAGGTGTTCAAGCATTGCGCCGAATACATGCGATTGCACGGAAACTGCTCTTGCTTTCAAACTTCAGTTACTCTATAGAAAAGCCTTTGAAATTTGTCCTAAAGTGACTCATTTAACAAAATCTACATTAGGAGAGATTCCGTTAACATCGTCGTATCGGCGTGAGGGGATGGCAGGGCAGCTGTAAAGTGCAGAGGCGAGGCGAGAGCGGCGAAGTCCACACTTGCAGAGCGAGCCGTGTGAAGCAGAAGCAGAGGAAGATGCAACGCAGACAACCGAGGAGTGGCTTGCGAAGGTGGAACGTAATACGAATGAGTGACAGAATGGAGCAATGAGACGTAACGACGAGGTGCGAATGCTAAGAGAGGGAGAGAGAGAGAGAGAGAGACGTGATAACGAAGGGGCGAAAGGGACGATACGTGACGACGAGGTGCGAATGCTGAGAGAAGGAGAGAGAGAGAGAGAGAGAGAGAGACGTGATAACGAAGGGGCGTCACGGCAGACACGACTTCCCGGAGCGCTGCGACTCTACATTCCTCGCTTTAGTAAACCGGCAGAAACCTTTGCCAATGGGCGTGTGGACCAGCGATCCGTGTAGAGCCACCACTGCCGCCGCTGCTGCTCGTACATTCCTGAGCCCCGATCATGCCATAACTGTGTTACCTAATGGGTGAGTGGTAAAGGCTGGCGCGCACACACATATACTCAGACGCCCACATACAAACACACATACAGGCGCACACACGAAAGTACAAGTGTTTTTGTTTGCGTTTTGCTGACGTTTTCCCCTTCATTCCCGTCCGTGCGCGTGTCGTCTGAGGGGGCCGAGGTCGTGCTCTACTGTGTGGACAGAGAGGCTGGAACTACGAAAATATAAGTGCTACTACGTGGGATGTTCTCCCCGGTAACTAATTGATCTAGGAAAAGTCTAGGACAAAGAAACAAGGCAAGTCACGTGAATCTAGCGGGGCGCGGCTCCTTTTCCTGGCTCCCCTGATCTCGTTTTACCCCCCCCCCCCCTGCCACTCCCCTCCTTATAAACTTCTGTCCCTCCCATCTTCTTCTTCTGATTCTTCTTCTCCTCCTTCAACTCTACTTCTACGTCTCCTCCTTCCCTTTCTTCTTCTCCTTTTTTCCTTGTCAGTCTCATTTTCCTTCTCGTTTTCCTTATCCTCCTTCGACTCCTCCTCCTCCTCCTCCTCCTCCTACATCTTCTTCTGCCCCTCCTTTCATCTGAGGGACACCAGCATTAGTCATCGTAAGATGTTTTGACAGCCCCATTTTTCAAAAGTAAAGTTTTCTTAGCGTGACTCGGAAACTCTACGTGAACGCTGAGAGGTTTAAAGATTCCTTTGTTCACGCGGGCAGAAGTAGTGACGAACGGACAGAGCACTTCATTACAGCGAAAGACCGGGGAATCCATGGTGGTGCCAGGGAAAGGGAAAATCCATTGTACTTTCAGGAAAACAATATTGGGCGTGTGGAAGGACCACGGGCGGGCGGGGGTAGTTAATGGCCTCGTTTCTCTGGCCGGGGAAAGGGGCTCATGGTTTGAAGTTTGCTAAGGGTGAGCTAGGCTTTAGGGTGTCCTAGGAGCAAGGGAAGAGGTTTTCCTGGAACGCCAAGGGAGATGCGATAGGGTGTATGAAGGGCCTCGGGGATAGTGAGATATTGAACGATGGCTGAGATTAAGGGCGGGTGAATGAGGGTAGGATAGGATGAGCAGAAAAAAAACAACAGAATAGAGGAGCGGGAGGGTATTGTTTTTTCTTTTTAAAGTTCGAAGGAGTATGGATGAAGCAGTCGAAGGGAACGATGGGCAGGGCGAAGAGAGAGCTACGGGAAAGAAGAGAAGGAGGAAAAGGAATAGGAAGGTAAATTATATTGCTGGAGGCCTTTGCGGCGACGGTGATGGAGGGTTAAGAGAGGGAAAGAGGTTCTGGTGCTGGAAGAGGCCGCCATGGCAGGATGCAGCGAGGTTTGGGTCTGGAGCAAGACGTGGAGGTGACGAAAAATGCATGCACAAAGTCAGTGCCAGAAGTCCGGACGTGGTCACGAGCAACGGGAAAAGTGACGCTGCCTGCTTCCCTTTGTCGTGGTGCATTTCTTTTTTTGGGAGGTTTAAGCTTCGTTAGGAATCGTTCCATTCGTTTATTACAGGTTTATGAAAATTCGTTTAAGCATTTGAACCGCAAGTATTAATTTTGATCTCTCCTCTTTCCAGATGTGATGGACAAGTGTATCCGTCCAGTTGCCTGAGCAGGCCGGCACGAGGGTAAGTTACGACAAAATTGTTTTTTCTCTCTTTCTTATCAATAACCCTGTAGCGTCATATGATCTTTCATATATGTTTAGATTTATATGTATATACAAATATCAGGGACAGGCTGATGTGTTTGTTCCTCACAATCTGAAGAAAACAAAGAAGTGGTGTGTGTGTGTGTGATTGAGAGAGAGAGAGAGAAAAAAGAGAGAGAGAGAGAGAGAGAGAGAGAGAGAGAGAGAGAGAGAGAGAGAGAATAAGGGGAAACAGGGAGATAGTTGATAGAGGGATGAATGATGGTTTGTATGAGGAAATCGTGGGCGTGCGGGGGGGGGGGGGGGGGGGGGGGGGCGTGGCCGAACACAGCAGCCAGACCGCGGCGGCTGGAACGGTTGTCTGGGCGAGAGTCTTCGCCAAAAATTCACCACCGATCGCGATCGAGAAAATAGACGGAGGTTCAGAGCTCCGATTCTTGAACCCTGTATCTCAGACCATAGATTAGGATCTTAATCGATCTTGCAAATTTGACTGTTGATCCTTCTTTCGGGTGGGGTAAGATGGGGCTGTATGGTCAGGTGGGTGGATGGGGGTGGGGGTGGGGGTAGGGGTAGGGGTAGGGGTAGGAAAAGTGTATGGCCGACTACGTGTCAGCGCATCGCCGGTTTCTGGTATCCTAGCATATTGGCCGAAACTTATCATAGCCCGTGGTTCTGCAGGCGCTCTCCTTGTGACCCGGAATCCTCAACCCTTTGTCTGTCACGGCCAGATCCTCCCCCTCTCTCTCTCTCTCTCTCTCTCTCTCTCTCTCTCTCTCTCTCTCTCTCTCTCTCTCTCTCTCTCTCTCCCTCCCTTCCTCCCTCTCTCTTTCTCCCTCCATCTCTCTCTCTCTCTCTCTCTCTCTCTCTCTCTCTCTCTCTCTCTCTCTCTCTCTCTCTCTCTCTCTCTCTCTCTCTCTCTCTCTCTCTCTCTCTCTCTCTCTCTCTCTCTCTCTCTCTCTCTCTCTCTGTCTGGATACTACCACACCCACTCTCTGTCTGGGCTCACTCCTCACAGCCTCTCAATCCTCCCTTGAGCTTTTCTCATTCCTTCCTTTTTTTCGTTCTATATTTATATATATATATATATCTTTTTTCTCGCTTTTTATATCTTCTCTTTCCTTCTCCCCCCCCCCCAAAAGTATCTTTCTCTCGATCATGCTCTCTTTTTTCTCTTTCTCTCGCTCTTGCTATCTTTTTTTTCTCTCTTTCTCTCCTTATCTTTCTCTTTTCCTGTGGTTGTCTTGCCCCTTCCCTATTCCTCTGTGCGCCAGAGGTCCCCCTCAGTGTTTCCTTTGCTACGTTAATCTGTACCACGAGAACCGGGCGCCCCTAATGCACGCTGAGGAGCCCCTTTAACTCCCTGGTGCGTCCGTAGCCTCTCTTACCATGCAGCCTATAAGGGCCTGCCTCACTTCGTGTGTGTCTAGGCTCCTCTCTGTCTAATGCATGTCGTATGCCCCCTCACCCCTTCTTATTCCCCCATACCCCGGGGACTCCTCCCCCCACCCTGTCTGGGCTTCCCTCGCAGCACTGTCTGGCAGGTCAGCTTAACCCCGTGACCTCCATTTTACCCTGGGAATCTCGAGCAAAAAACTAATAGGCAAGCTTCTCCCCTTCCCCCCTCCCACTCTCTCCTCTATCCCTTCTCTCAGCTGTTTCCCGTTCCTCTGCCTTCATCTCCCTACGAGTCTTCTGTCTGTTGAGCATTCTTCCTTCATTTCGCTTTAGCATCACCTCTAGTGGCTCCCTCCAGTATATCCTAAACTCTTCTCTCCTCTAAGTTCATGTTATCCTCTCCTCTCTCTCAGTACAACAGCATATGCTAAGCTCTGCTTTTTTCCCGTTTCATCCTACACTTTATCGGAGCATATCCTACGCTCCTTTTATTCCAATTTCATCCCACTCTCTCCTCTCACCCTCCAGGCTACCTCTCTAACCCAGCAGCCTCCTCGCTCTCCTCCAGTCCCAACTTCCACCCGCCTCTCTTCACCTCCCCCCTCCCCTCCGCCCCCACCCTTCACCTCCGGCGCTTCACCCTCTCCTACAGTTCGAGTCTGACCTCGACGGCTCCCCTTTTCTCACGCAGTTTTAGTTTCCCCTCATCCTTGCGTTACACGTTTTTGCTGCTCTCCTGCTTCCCCTTCCCTTCTCTCTCTCTCTCTCTCTCTCTCTCTCTCTCTATCTCTATCTCTATCTCTATCTCTATCTCACACACACACACACATTCTTACTGCGTGTATGTCGAGGGCTTATGGGGGGTTCACGTAGACATCAGAGGGCGGAATGTTATTGAGGAGTGTTTGCTTTGCTTCACTTCCAAGGCGCGGATTTTTGACATTCCTGCGACGAATAATGAACAAGTCGACATCTTCGGTGATTGCGTCACTTTTTACTCCAGGGAAATTGAAATATGAAAAATTGAAACTCCCGAAATGATATCTCTTTCTACAAGGTATTCTTGCCCCCCCCCCCCCTCTACAATCCCCTTCTTCTGACGTACCCGTCCTACTTTTGATATTCCCACGCAAACACTTACATCCCCTCCCCCTCCCCTGGTACCTCAAAGGGGTAGGGGAGGGGGGGGCGTGTTTCCGTTTCTCGCCTGTGCCCTCGCTTCTCAGGACGTAATCCCATTTCCTCCCTTTCGATCTTCTCTTTGCTCTAAGGGTGTAAGAGTGAGGCGAGGATGAGGGACCAGTCGAGTGCCTGGTGTAAGGAGAGTCAGGCACCGGTGTTAGACATAAGTGCACAACTCATCCCATGGGGTTGATAGCAAGGAAAGGAAAATCTTGGGATATTGTATAACAGGTGCCGAGGTTAGGGCATAGTACTACGCTGATATCTATGCGCATTGAAGGCTGTTGCTTACTGTAGTGCCGCCGCCACGTGACTCATAGTCTCGACATTCGCCAAATTCTGTATACGTCACATTGGAGGGGGGGGGGTAGTGGGGGTGCAGGTTTGGGAGTAGGCTGGGGCCTGACCTGCA
>BOPN01003060.1:42500-47500 GCA_017312705.2 Penaeus japonicus | reverse complement strand
TCGGCACATGATCTATTTCCAACGGGCTTGACCTTTTGTTGGGGTACTCCAATCTTACTTTAAGCATTTTTAATACGCTTGAGTATTTCGTGTATTTGTTTTAAAAACTGTCTGTTTTTGCTCGTGTTCTTCTTACATTAGAGGCCCCATAAGTTTGTTTGTTTTATTTATGTATTCATTGGTGCCTGATCTTCTTATTTGGGTATATCGGTTAACTTACCAGGATAGAGAGAGAAAGAAAGAAAGAAAGAAAAAGATAGAGAGAGAGTGAGTCCGCAATGGAAATTTACAAGTAGATCGCAATGCATAAAGGTTCATTACGTGTAAATGGCACACCAGTTAATTTGAGTAACGTCACGCTATGTAGTTCGGTTATTTGGTTAAATGTTGGTTGGATTTGCTTCACCTTGCTGGCAGTTACCCACGTGTTAATTCAAACGAAATCAATTCAATCAAAGAAATAGGTACTGATGGAGTCTGCTTATACTGATATCGATTGAGTATGATATATTCCTTCAGGTAAGTTCGTGGGCTTAATCGAGGAGGTGAAGCACAGTAATAAAGGGGCGACAAAGCCTTGAACAACTCCAGCAAAAGCTTTCACGCGCAGCAGCCAGGGTTCGTTGAGGTTCAGTTGGTTCGCGTTCGTGTTGGGACTTTTTCCCGCATTTGCAGGCGACTTTCGCTCCGGATAACTCAGTATTTTTTAAATTAACACTCGGAGTTGCGTATTAAGCTCCTCATTACATGAAACTTTAGTCGGCAGCTCAACATTTCCCAGCCTCTTTTTTAAAAACCATTTTGTCTGCTTTCTGCGTTTTATTGTTTGGAGTTTGAGAGTTCGAAGAGCAATGGATCTTCGTGTGATGTTTGTAGCTCGTAAGAGATCGCCGGAGCCCAAAAATGGATAGCACGGTAGCCCATTTGCTCTCGTGTTTGGACGTTGATTTTCACACCTTATGCACCCGGGCAGTAAGTAGGCAGTAGGTTCGCCTCCTCTCCCCTGTGTGCGTCATATACCTAGATGGCGCTGCCTGGGGAACAGGAGAGGGAACGTGTGTATATACCCGTTAATGATGTGAACATAGGACACTTTATCTAGTCTTTTGTGAAGCGCGATGTCATTCCTGTCCCGGGACTTCTATCGATGACCGATCTGTTCTGCGTCTGTCCTCATCCGTCACCGGCAGAGAGTAGGCAGAGGGCGGCCCCGGCGATAACCCGTCAGTCAGGGGAACGATACAATACAACCTTAACCCTTTTCTTACAGTCAGCTTACAATGCCGGTATGCAAATCAGGCAGACCTAATCGAAAGGACATCCCGGCAGGAATAAGCATAACAAGGGAAAGTTCTGAAAACGACGCTGCGACGACAGCAGAACAAGAAACTCGGGGAGAAGTATAAGGAGGAGGGGCAGCAGGAGCAGAAGCCGCAGCAGCAGGAGCAGCAGAACAGCGGGACCGTTTAAACCCGTAGATCCGAACTTGTGGTAATCGCAACACAAGCTCGATTCTATGGGGATAGGCGGTTTTTGCACATGCCTTCAGAAGCAAGCAGAGTCAGTAGCGGCTGAGGTGGAGACGGGGGCCCTCTGAAAACTGCCAAGTGGTCATGGCCATCTCGGTTTGGCATGGCCGCTCCCGAGGGCCACCGTCCTGCCCCCTTTCGTCCTGCCTCCTGTCGAAGCGTGGGGGACGCTGGTGGCTGGAGACGATGACGGTGCGGTTGTTACGAAGTGTAGACTAGGAAGGTGCATCCTCTGGCATCGGTCACACCATGCATCTGAGGGATGCATGCAGACGAACGCCATGTTGTATGGCAGTGGTGCTACGATTGCCCCCCACTCATGATGATTAGTTGCAGTTATAACGACAAGGGTTAGGTAGACTTTACTAGATATTGGGTTTACATGGCATCTTGCAGGTTGTGCATTTAATTTGACAGGCACACCTGCAACAGGTGTTTAGTCGTCGCAAGATTTAAACAAGGACACTTCGTCTTTCGGCAACCTACGTCGTGGCTGTTGGCGAACGGGTCTGCACGAAGAGGGGTTGAGGGGAGTCATCCCCCTCCCCCCTCTCGGTAATGGCACACCCTCGACGATGTCAACGACGCCCGCCCAGCTGTGAGCCGCCCACACCCGCGGGTCCGGTGAGGTAGTAGGTTGTATAGTTTAGCGCTACATCATTCCAGGAGAACTGTACAACTTGCTAACTTTCCGGGCCACGGGTGGCACTTCTTGTTTCAGCACCACGCCTGGCACCAGCGCAGAAGGGTATGTATGTTTCTCGAGAGTGTAGGCAAGGAGAAGCTCCCCTTGTCTGAAAAGTTATGTAGGAATCGTCATGCCGGAGTAGGCGTGGGAGTTTTACGAGACGAATGACAAATGGTGAGGAGAAGTGACGTCCCACATAAAACGGGGCTTCGATGTACAGTGATGGCCGTGTGTGGCTCAGTCCGCATAAGTTCTTTTTCCCTGTTTGTTGCCTTCTGTTGAATCGGCCCTCAAGACTCGCCAGCATGGGTGCCTCGGAAGAACTCGGGAGTCGACATTGATAGAGCCAGTCGTGGTGGGCGAGCCCTTGGTGGTCGCCGTGTCAAAAGCACCACGAGAGAACAAAGGGGCAGAGCCCGAGTGGATTCATGTAGCGCTGTGCATGGCGCAAGAGAGAGAATATCAAGCAGTAATTAGGTTTGTGAGGCAGCGGCGTGGCTGGCTTAGTCACGAGGAATGCTATGCCGGCTCGTGGGTGGGGCCTTAACACTAACCCCGCCAGGAACACGCTCGCACGCCCACTCCACCACCTTTGTGCTTGAATATTGCATTCTTGATCGTGAAGGCGAGGCCGGGCGGAAACTGTAAATGTAATGTATTAAAATTCCTTGTTCGAAAAGTTCGAATGAAAATGTAAATGTGATGCTTGAGTTGAATCCTTTCAAACTAAACGAAAACCCGGAATCCTAATAAATACACAGTAAATGGGTGAGTTGAAGTGTTCTTAATGTGATCGATTTTTATTAACGTGGAATCACAAAGTAAGCTTTGTAAGGAGGCAACAGACTATAGCCCTAGTATAAGCCATAGTAAGTGTAAGTGATGTGTTCACGAATCCGATTAAAACACCGACGATTAACGAGGAGTAAGCGGATGTTACGCCCGTTCTCGAGAAAACGGCTGGTAGTTTGTAACCATTCAAGGCAGTGGTAGAGCACCAAGATGGCCTCCTGGTCAGGTTTCATTCACATTAGTATTGGTATTATTATCATTATTATTATTATTATGATTATTATTATTGTTGTTGTTGCTGTTGTTAATATTAGTTCGTACCATTTGTAGGATTTGTTACTATATGTGAGTGAAATGATTACCACTACTGCCGGTGTAGCTGCTGCAACCACTATTACAACTACAATAACTCTATAATTGCCATTTTTCCTCTTCCCTCTCCGCTCTTCGTTTCCATTGTCACGACCTGACCCTGCTGTCTGGACTTTCAAAGAAACATGGAATTATAGGAACAGAAATACAGTATGATTTTGCACGTGGACTGAATATATTCCGTGGCGCGTATTAAAAAAAGTTTGAATGGGACGGAGAAATATGAACTGTCATTTTTGCCTATGATGGTTTTATTTATGATTACTTTATTTATCCATTGCGGGTGAGAAGTGGGGTTGCAGGATACTGAACGTGACGATAGGGAAGATTTTTTTTGCAGCAAGGGCAGGGATATTCTTGAGGGATAACACAGGTTCGGTTGCATTACAAGTGGTGGCAGCGTTTTCAGGTAGAAGAGGAAGAAGGAGGTAGATCGTGCAACAGCGTGTGCAAGCGACGAGCATATCCGGAGGTCCAGGAGGAGAGAGTCCAGACAGCAGGGCGAAAGGGGTGCCAGAGGCCGCCCTCCCGTAGGCCTCGTTGCCTGGCTCCTCCGGCCTCATTTGAATGTGAATGGCCACCCACTGTCACTTGTTATGTGTGAGGGACGCAGCTCTCGCGGACGCTTCCACCTCATCTGCCGCCGCCGTGGCCGCTCGCGCCCGCTCTTTAAGGCTCAGGGACTCCGCTCCTTGCTCTCTCCTCTTCCCTCGTCTCTCAGCTCTCGGTATCATCATGCCTTGTTGTTTTGGCTTCTTCCCCCGTTCTGCCCGACCTCTTTCTCCTCTCTCTTGTTGTGACTCCCACTGTCAACCGTTCCTTCGGCCACCACTCACTCCTGCTCCTTTTGCTCCTCCTCATCCTCCTCTTCTGCTCCCCTCTGCTTCTCTATATCGTCTTCTGCCTCCTATTTCTCTTCCTCCTCCTCCTCCTCCTCTTTCTATTTTCATCTCATTCTCTTTATCGTCTCCTTCCTCTTCTTTCTCTCCCTCCTTGCTCCCTTTCATATCCATCTCCTCTTTTTATTCCTCCTCCTCCCCCTCTCCCTCCTCCTATACCACCAACACCTTTTCATCCTCTCCATTCTCCTACTCCTCTTCGCCCTCCTCCACCACCTCCACCACCTCCACTACCTCCTCCCCCTCCCCCTCCCCCTCCTGTTTCATCACCTCTGCCACCACCTTCTCTTCCTCCTCCTCCTCCTTCCCCTCCCCTTCCCCTTCTCGTCCCCTCATCCTCCTGCTTCACCACCTCCACCACCACCTTTTCCTCCTCCTCCTCCTCCTCCTCCTCCTCCTCCTCCTTCCCCTCCCTTCACCCTTCCCATTCCCCCCCCCCTCCTGCTTCACCACTTCCACCACCACCTTCTCCTCCTCCTCCTCCTCCTCCTCCTCCTCCTCCTCCTCCTCCTCCTCCTTCTTCTTCCCCTCCCTTCCCCCTTCCCATCCCCTCCCCTCCTGCTTCACCACCTCCACCATCACCTTCTCTTTCTCCTCCGCCTCCCTCTCCTCCTCCTCCTCCTCCTCCTCTCCCATAGCACCGTTCCTGATACCCCCATGTCGTTCCTGCCAGCCACACTCCCACCGCCCTGTCCATGAACTGTGCAACTGGCTCTCAGA
>BOPN01003060.1:0-25000 GCA_017312705.2 Penaeus japonicus | reverse complement strand
CCAAAGAGAGAGATAAAACATTGTTATCTTTGACAGTATTAAACAATGTTACATATACACATAAATCTACTAGCACTCCCAACAAGGTTCGGATGTGTGCATAAATTTTAGAATTTTCGAGTACAGATACAAAATTTCTGTAACTAATGCCACATGGAAGTAAAATTTACATGAGACACAAATAGTGAGAAGTGATTTGATCCCTGAACCACTATTGTACTCCTTTGGGATAATTGTTTCCTGTATAATACACCTGTTTGAAGTTATTATCTAAATGGATGCAATTAGCAATCTTCCAGTAGTATTGCATTGTATTTGTGGGAGATATTTTTTAAACAGTCACTTAAGAAGGATAATTTTTGAAGAAGAGATACACTCAAGGATTGATGGAATTTGAAATACATATGGTATGCATGAAGCACATCATACTTTTTGGAACAAGTAGATGAATATCAAAGATGTTTTTAGGATTAACATATTTCACATAATCCATGAGGTATGACAAAATGAATAGTAACTACTTCCAAGCACCATTTAACTCTAAACCAAGTACTTGAATACTCATCAAAGATTAAACCAGCCATGAATAATGCTATATTAAGCAAATCACCTCATTAGCCGTTCAGGAAAAGAACTAAATTATTGTCTCTAGAGAGCTCATCAAAGATTAAACCAGCCATGAATAATACTATATTAAGCAAATCACCTCATTAGCCGTTCAGGAAAAGAACTAAATTATTGTCTCTAGAGAGCTTGTGCCAAGAAAGGACCCTTGATGAGTCCATGTTAGCAGATTGTTCAAACACTAATGTTGTAAAGTATTGGAATATAAATAGCACATAACGACTTCTTATGTTGAGCTGATATTTGTTGGAAGTGAGTGAGTACGTTAAATAAGTTGTACTTACCAATATAATTTAATAAAAAAAAGAAAGGAAATATCAGTTCAAATCATCAGCAGTTTTGAATGTTATTTTGTGATACTGAAATGGCATAAACTTTGTCAGGCACGAAGTTAATTATGATGAATCAATACATGAACAATTATGCTTTGCTAATTATCATATATACATAATAAAGTTGAGCCCGCTGCAATTACAATAATGCAGTCTTGAATTTAATTTATTTTATCCAACTGAAGATTTAAAAATTATGGTTAAGTGATAACAAGTACTTTTGAGAATTTCCTTAAAAATAAAAATGAAAATATATCAAAAGAAATATGACAAACATTCTGTTTTCGGTTGTGCCATAGAATGAAACCGGTAATTACATCATATATCACGTTTTTGATCATTATGAAAACGTAAAATCTATAAAATGTGCACAGATATTTGTTCATTAATTCATAAATATCATATCACACACACACATACATATATGTATGTATGTATTATTTTTTTACTCCAATGCATTTTGTAAATATGTTAACATTTTGGTACATGCTGATTTTTTTAACGGCAAAGGCCTAAATAAACTCGAAAGTAAGTATTTTGAAGCAGAGCCAGAGGGAAACCGCGCCATAGAGCACAAGATAACAATCTCAAACAAACTAGTGAAACTATTTCGCGCTTTATATTACCAGAACATGTATACAGTTTTTTTTAGAGAGATTTGGAAGGACAGAGACCATGAGTAAAACTTTAGAAAAGTAATTTTTTTCTTTCTCTCTTTCTCCCTTCTCTCTTTCCCGTTCTCTCTTTGTAATGGCTTGGATAATAAAGCAGTCTGAACTCCGTGAATTCTTCAATAAACCAAGAAGACAAACTCAACTGCACACAAAGCAAATACTTTAATTCAGTATATCGGGCGTCCTGTTCCTAATTACGGAAGGTGTAATTATAGGCAATAAAATTTCGTGTTTTACGACAACGGGAATGAAAGAGGATGGTTAGCCCCCCCTCCCCCTTCGATGCATATATTCGCCAAAAGACTGCAGTTAGCATTCTCGTTTTCTATTGTGGCAAGAGCTGTGGTTCACGATCGTCATTTGTTTAATTAGGAGATTAATGTTGGCGTTGCCATTGCGTTTTTTTTTTTTTTTTTTTTTTCTTGGGTTAATGCTAGTATCACTTTGATGTTAAATATAAAAACACATGGAAAATGGGAGTCATTTACCTTTGACTTATATTTTTGGTATTGGTATATTTAGTACAAAATCCTTCGAGGTGAATTCTCGTTCAACGTCCGAAAAGAAACCCTTCTAATCATTTGTTATCTTAGAAGAGTTAAGAGACAAAATCAGTGCGGATAATTTGTTTTTATTTGTTTGACTTTTTCTATTTTTCTTCCCCTTTAGATTAATGTAAAAAAATACATTTTAAAAATGAGACTACCAAATTTCTTCTTTCAACCATAAACAGTCAAAAGGGATTTTAATGCCATAGATCAGTATTCCTAACAAACTGAAGATTCCATCAAGATTTATGTGCGTTTGAAGGTTGAGGACAAATGACAAGGAGTTAGGTATATTATTTTCTCTTCACTAATAGACCTTTGGAGAAAAAAAAATCGAGTGATGAAGCCGCTAGATATTGCAAGAAGGGTTTGCATTCTCGCGCAGATGCAGATAGTTTTAAATCGACTTCATTCATCACCACAAGTAAGATGGTAAGCTGCCGTGTTTCAGGGATGTGTTTATGTGGGTTGTTTTGTCTTCGCCGAGTTTGACATTGTTCTCTCTGTACCTTTTCACCCTTAAAATCATCTAATAGAATAAGCATAAATAAGAGGATTTTTATCGGTTGTGAGGTTTCAAACGCAAATGAGATGAAGAAACTAATCAGGAGATTATAGAGCCTAGAGTCACGCTAGTATTAAAAAATCTTGAGCCTGAACAACCCCAGATCTCTGGTAATGAAAAGAGAGATCTTAGAAGTCTATTCAGTAATGATGAGTCTGAGGCAGTTATTGACTTGTCAGGGAGCTGTTTCGATAACGGATATCTAAGAATTTAGGTTAGCAGTAGACGAGTAGATATCTTGTCAGATTCATCGCACTGTGACACGTCCTGGAAGTTGCTGAAAGTCAGCATGATAATGAATAAATTAAAATGGAAAATTACAAAGATGCTAAACAGAAGGCGGGTTTCCACCCTTTAATTCTAGAAGCTTTTCAGTGATGCCACAGGTACCATCTGCTTGTTTACGTTTCACCTACCCCATCGTTGCCCCACCAACTTAAGGTTGATTTCATCACTGGGATCGTCATGTCTGCCACTACCCTAACAAATCATAACCCAGAGCCTTCTTTACAAGGGTTTGAGCTTAAGTCAATAACTTACTCTAGAGAGCATACTTTCGAGTCCGTTCGAGGACCTGACATACGTTTTTTTACGCTTTGTTAGATCGGATCAACAGTGTCTTCTCTTACTGACAAAACGCAAAGGTAACTTGCTTGGTTCAAGGAAAAACGATTCATATTTAACATTGCTTAAAAGGGAACAGCTTGTAGCCATATTTCAGCTTCATTACCTAAGGACTTGCTGGCGACCCCGTTTTTTACTGGTGCTGATAACGACATCATCTTGACAAATTATATATATCGTATTTCAAGGATTTTTTAAAACAAAGGTTGAGACTGATTCATAGCAACTGATGCTGTATTTCTCACTCTCTTCTTTGATGTGATAGGTCGCATAGTTTACGATGATGTGAATTTTATTAACCATTTATTGCCATTTATGGTTTAGTGTATCATTATCCAAGGACGCAATTATCTTCTGAAAGATAAAGTTGATACTGAACTTTAGGTACACAAATAACTTTCTGAAGTATTTATATTCTCGTGTTGTTTCGATTACTCTTGTTGTATTTTTTTGTTGGTGCTATATAGCTATAATAAATGTAATAAAAACGTTAATAACGTTGCAGTGGAGGTAGTAGTTTTACTATGTAGTAGCTATACAAAGTAATGCAAAAGAAATATATGTTCAGCACTATTTCTTATTCATCCTACAAGAACGTTTTACAAACTCAGAAAATAATCGTATAATTACTAGTACTTTGGCAATGAACTGAATTGTAGGATACTTGTTTTTGTCTAACATTCAAATGATCGAATGTGGCCGATCTAAATTTACTTTTAGCTCTATAATCCTTTGCGATTTCTGCCTCCATTGAATCTCTCGTCTTCGTGAACGTGCAAAATTGACAACTGTTTGAGCCTGGTCTGCAATGTCATACTGCTAAGATATGTTTTCAGTAGATTCAGACTGGCCTGCACCATTGCAATCCCAAGATATGTTTTCAGTAGATTCAGACTGGCCTGCAACATTGCAATCCAAAGATATGTTTTCAGTAGATTCAGACTGGCCTGCACCATTGCAATCCAAAGATATGTTTTCAGTAGATTCAGACTGGCCTGCAACATTGTAATCCAAAGATGTGTTTTCAGTAGATTCAGACTGGCCTGCAAATTGTACCAATATACTGTGTATTAATCAGATTCAAACTAGCCTGCAACATTGCACTCCTAAGATGAGTTTACAATAGACTCAGACTATAAAAAAAAATTGTTTCTGTGCCGTTACCTGGGTTAGTGCCAAAGTTGGTGAAACTTTGTGAAAGTGCCTTTGCGCCCTTTGGCTTATGATTTGACAATGATCTAATAATCTGTGAAATGATTTTTAGTGAATGAGAGAGAATTGAGTTTGTCGCAAAAGGGTTTTATCTATAGACATTTCAAGTAAGAACATTTATCAAATTGGTTATCAAACAAACGCCTTGTTTGTGGCTCCCCTCAATATACAACAAACCCTAGAGATCTGGCAGTATATTCTTTCATTAAACGTTTGAAATTTCTGTTAAATTTCTAGATGATGTGAAATACTTCCTAAATGTGCCTTACATCTTGAAACGATCTCTTTGAAGTGAGTTCTAATGCAAAAACCTGTTCCTGAAACAATTATGAAACAAACTTCTTACACTCAGGGTCGGTGCAAGCCATGTCTGGGAAGCTTGCCACACAGTGTCCTGTTTCAAAAGAGTTTTGTGGGCAGATGGGATGGCATTTTGGACATACGCCGTGCTAAATAAGATCAATAATAAACACTTAATCTGACTGGATAACTTGTCTTGCCAGTGAACAGTTCAAATAGCCTCATCTTAATCATAAATAACCCCTCAACAACCCCAATGGGTCCTGGTGCCTTGCATCATCTCCTGCACCTCAGTAGTTCTATAACTATGTAGGTTGAAAAGTTTCAGCGACTGCCTCATAGTCCTTTTATCACTTCTGAAAAGAAACATGAACAGTGAGGCGGTGAAATGTTTAAAGGAGGGCCTTGGACTGGTTCCTTTGAACAGTGACGTTCAGTTTGGTATCGATCGCACATAATTCATCCGAGGAATTTTTGTGTTAAATGTTGATAGTGGGTAAATTAAGCAATGATCCCTAGACGTATTGCCATTCCTTGTATTAATTCATTAAATGATGTCCATTTTACTTTCCCTGTATAAAAAATCAGTCACAAAAACAATGCAAAACATGTAGAGCTGTAAATTTGTCATGTGCATACGCGTTTTAAACCAAATATGAATAAGCATTAAACAGCATCTGAAAAATGTATGATAGTTTGTTCATTTGGAGGCTCCTTTCATAATAACTAATGTTTTGTTGATTTATTGTTTATTTCCACTCTTAGAATAATTTCCCTGTAATGGACGAACGCATGCAGTATCACAATAAAGAAAACATACGAAATACGATTGAAGTCAAGGTTCCTGGCCTCACCTCCATTGGAATTGAATTGACCAAAGAAAATGTTAACAAAATAAGTGTCTGGGTTTTGACCGATTTTCTCATTGCCATCTAGACCCTACATTATTCCAGATACTGGGGAATAAAAGAGTATTATTCTTCGTGTCAAGATAAACAAAATGTTTCAAAATAGGAGGTCCACTCTCTTGATCATTTCCAAATTATTCAGATCTAAAAATGAACTTTGCAAACTCCTCCATGCGATTTACTATATGAAACTACCATCTTTAACATTAAGATTTGTACCTTTTTATGACATATCTGCAAAAATAGTTATCACTTTTCCTCAGAAATAACAGTTATTAACTATATATATTTGTAATGGAAATTACTGATTTTTATGCCTTTCGACTCCTGAATTTCTATCTATACCTCTCATGAACGTTCTCTTCAAAACTTCAAGTAGTTTTCGAAGTGTTAATTTCATTTCATGAGTAACGATTGAACAATGTAGCAATCACTGGTCTCACTAGCTCTTCATTTCTTCCAACAAGACAGCCATATTCAACAGCCAGCTTAACAATTTAATGTCAGCAGATCCTAGAAAATACCAAGAGTGCATTAAGTACTGATTAACGATTGTATCCTCATTAATACTTCCCCACTGGTATTCCACTCGCATATACTGCTTAATACCATGGACTTTGCAGTGTTAGAAAAGGCATTTAGATGATTTCACAAATAAGGCATACAAACAGTATTTCAGACACAGATAACTGATTGACCTTTCTGGGGAGCAATCATAAGATTGATCATTAGACTTTCAAATCAAATAGTAAATAGATAAACAGAAATAAATGATAAATTGACTCAAATCAAATCCATCCGTAGCGAAATGTGACGTCTGCCTCTCAGCTGATCGGTTTTGCTTTCGTCTTCGTTAAGCAAGTGATTCGGAAGTTTCATGGAGTCTTACTTTACATTTTTTTTATGTAATAGGTATTGGTGGGGATTTTCTTGTATTAATTACGACGGGTGATGATTCTTAGATCTTTGATCACATGTGAAATCTTGTCATGTGTATCTAAATATTGCTTCAAAGGTGCTTTTGTCCAAATGCGATACTATCATTTAACATTAAATTGTCTAGGTCTATGATCGGCCATGGACAATGAAAAAATAAGAACAATCAAAATTCAGTGATCTAGAAATATTATTTCATTCTGAAAAAAAATCATCTATATCAGAATCGACACTGATATTTGATTACGGAGGTACGAATGTGTCTATGATATACATAATCCTGGATAGAAGAGAATGAAGAAGAGGGATAGTTGCAAATATTGCAAATCTTTTCACCTGTTTGTTCTCATTCAACCTAGATATTTTATCAGAGTTGCATCTTAATTGGTAATTTCATTTCTAAACCTTTATTATACTGAATCTAACCACATATACCTTTTAAGGTGCAATATTGATTAATAATGATATCTATTCATTCTGAATCGTGCAATATTATGTGCAGTTTTTTTAGACATTTTTTCGGTTTCAGCTTCAGTTTCAATTACATTATCAGTTTGCTTTACCTATATTTCGGAACCTCTTTGCTACCCAGAAAGCTCGACACTGCAAACATACGTGGCCATAGAGGGGCCACCACGGACTCCACGGCCAATTGTTTCCCATTACTCTTTACTGCTTCATCTTATCTAATACTTTGGATGCACACAATCATCAATCCTTGTCAATGATATCATGTCATAGGTCTACTCCTGCAGTCTGACAAATACAATATCATTAAATTACAGTAACAACAAACGCACGCATCCTAATGACTGTTTCGTCACACACACACACAAACCCACATTTACTCTCGCCAAACGAAACATCCCTAAACTCTTTAGTCACCTTTATCGACTAGTACTCTTAGAGCTAAGAGACACAAGCCATTATTCTAGTGATCTGACCCTTCTGCCATCCCAGCTCTTCTGTTCCCTTTTTTTTATTTTTTTCCATTTACTTCTGCTCTTTATCATTCGTTTCCTCCGTATTTATGATTTACTACTCAGCCGTTTTTCATACTCTTCGTTAATGAATAATCTCCACCCACATGATAGGACCCCCCCCCCCCCCCCCGACCACCGTCAACCACATAGCATGCATTGGCTTCGAGATTAATAATAACATGGAAAAGGGTCTTTCTACTTCGAAATTATTTTTGACCCACTGGTAAACTAGCATTGCAGTTTTTTTTTATGTATTATTATCAGTTGCTCGATTTATTCTTCAGTTTTAGTAATACGGTTTCATCAGATTTCTTATATACGTATATTATTATTTTGAAATATTGTTATTTTGATTCCCTCTGAAACGACTTGAGAGACGGATGGCAAAGCTCAAGTTTAGCCTTGAGATTTTTTGGTTTGGGATCTCATGAAACCTGGAAGTAAAACACCCTTGTAACCATCCATGTTGCTTGAACGATGAAATGTGAAATGTCTGATAGTCAGAACATGTTCTCCCACCAAATGCTTGGAAAATAAAGGTTCATCCGTATTACAAACAAAAGAGGATTCCTTCTGTTTACATTCTGATCATGTGACATTTATTTCACTATTTTACCCAACGAAACTCAGAAATGTACTCAAATGTTTTTTTTTTTCCCTTCTGTCGATGCTTTCCTGTATTGGTCTCACAACATAGCAATATTATTTGAGTTATAACTTTATTCATGTTTACGCAATATTCATTCAGGTTTTTCTTGCATGTGTTATTACCCAAACCAACGTAATTCACTCACCAACAAGTATGTACTTCCACCAACAAAAGTCAAAGATGAAATTATGTATTCTAATAAAAGTATGATAGATATTAGACCTCTTTCTAACAAGTATAAAAATAATAAAAGGCGAAGTAGAACTAATTATGACATCAAATTTGACAAAGAAACAGCCGTGTCTTCTTTGTTGCCATGCACATATAATGCAGTAAAAAAAAAACGAAAAGCATACCAGGTTACCAAAAAGTTATACAGAAACCAGGTACAGGAACCTGAGGAATTTCACAACGTGTTCTGACTTGATTGGCATTCACATGTCATCCATACTGTACAGTTGATTGTACTTATCATTTCATAGTAATTAATGCTTTAATGTTGATACCATGGGAAGGAATAAAGTGTATCAGGAAAACGGACATAAATCCAAATAAAACCAGGAAAATATGGAAAATAATGATAACAAAAAGTATGGAAATTACAGACATGCTTCAATATAAATAATATAAACTTTATGTCTAAATAGCATATGACTCAATCTCCTAGCAAGGGGCTGTAGTAACCAAACTTTTACAATCCCATATTCATAGGACTATGTACCCTGGACCCCAGCTCAAATATATATTTTTTTTAATGTCTTACAATCTATGACATAAAAAAGCATTAGATCTTTACTTTAAGATCGCTAGCATTCTTACTGCCCCAGAAACGCTGTCAACAGGTTATGGGTTATGGATATAATCAATAGCAAGATCTGTCAATCATCTAGTTTCTCAATAGTTATTGTAATAGATATCAGAGTAAGTTTATTATCAACAGCAAGGCATAAAATATACCGTCTGTAATTTCCCTTATAGTGATGGCCCAAACCGAGAAACTATTATATTGATTTTATTTACACTTACTCACGGATTCATAATTAGTTTAATAAACAAGTGTATTTTATCTATTAAACAGTTTGAACGACAATGCCACGCAAGAGTCACCGTCTCACAGCCAATTTGAAGTTCGGGACAGACACCCCTCCCGAGGCTAGTTCCCAGTCCCTCTCTCTACAGCATTTTTTTCTCTCTCTAATTCATTAGTTTATTATCTTTCTTGTTTTTTCTCTCTCTTCCTTTAACTTATTCCTTTTCTTTTCCTCCCCCTTACCATCTACCTTCGATTCATTCGTTCTTTCTCTCTTTCTTTCTATGATTATTTTTCCATTCTTTCTCGTTTCCCCTTTCTATCACTCTTGGGAACCGTAGGCATCGCTGGCTTGCTTTGTCCTTTGCTGGATCACCTAAATCTGTTGGCTCAAGTTGATAGGATTCCACTCCACACTTGCTCTCCTGTACCTTAACTTTCCTATTACGTCTCACCTGAAAATTAAATCTGCAGCATTAACCAATTACCTAGTGTAACGTCTTAACGTCGTTTTTTCTCCGAATTTTGGTTCTGTGGACAGACGGACTTTCCGGGCGATTTCCATCAAAATTACATATCAGGTTAACTGCTTCTGTTGATCGAAATTATTTAGTGATACCAAGGGAAATATGTTTACAAAATTAAAATGTGACTAGAGCAAGAAACTGACATTATATTAGCCTTTTCCTCTAAACACTAAATGCAACAAACTCTTCTCTGGTGCTGTCAATTCACCTTGCTATTCACTTTTATTATTCAGTGCCTAGAGTGCAAACAGACCATTTCAAGTGGCTAGAAGGACTGGCTTTGGCTTGCATTGCATCTTTTCCAAAGGGCCAAAAGAGTGAACCATCATATCGCCTAAATGACTGAATATTTAATCTGGTTTAAAGTACTGATTTTGATCTAAATTATTTCCCTTGCATATTGTTGCCATGCTTTATGTTAAGTAACATCTTTACCAATGAGACATTAAGCTAAATGAGGCTTTTATTTTCGACTTTACCCGGATTCTGAGCATGTTCTTCTAACACTATGACTTTCCAATGAGTCACGGCTTCCTTGACCAATATGCTGCTAGGCCTGCTCCCATTTGCTCATTATGTGGCTGTTTTTCTGTTTGTTCTGATGTTTCAAAAGTTGGGTTTAAATACTTTGAGCATGCGTCAAGCACCTCTAGCCTTCAAAATCACCCTAACAAAGTAAACGGCATATGGTCACTTTCCATGAGACTTAAAAATATATGAAAGATTAATAAAATCGTGTCCCTCAGTCGGTAAAGGACACGAGTTCATACTGAGAAATATGTCTCCTGTTGCTATTATAGGTTTTGGGACAAAAAAAAAATTATGTAAGAAACATCCCCAAGTCCATCAGCTTGTTTGGGGAAATCATAATTCTTCTGCAATTAGTCTCGCTCACCCATTCCTTGTTCCCTTCAGATGGTTCAGTTCACCAGTCTTAGTCTTATATATCCTCTGCAACTTCTATGGAGAAAAGACACGACTTGTAGAATATTCTCCATGAGATGTACCCTACTGTAGAAACGAAAAATTCCCTCAATCAAATTATCCCTTCCTTTGTTTCCATCCCATTTTGTGTCTATTGCACTGTCTGGAAGAGGTGTGCTGGGTTCAGGCAGTTATCATGCCTTCGATGACCTATAGTTCCATTTTTTTATACCAATAAGTGTTGGTTTTGTGCTTATGTCCTTGACAGTGAAACACCAAACATGGTTGGGTGCGTAAGTTCTTTTAATACCCCATCATGTCTCAGGGAAACCACAATTACTCTACTCGTAAGAGTACATGACCTTAACCCCCGACACGCCACATATCACATAGACAAACGCATGGAGTGGATCCCGTCAAACGACCTCAAGGCTCTTGCTGTGTACATCAAGAGCCATCAACAGTCATCATCACAAAATACTTATGGATTGGAGTGAGTCTCTATCCCTCATACCTGATCTGGGCTTCCATGACCTGCCAGAGCTAGTTTACCTATGTTTGTCTTTAGGAACTGAGACAAACATAGTGAAACTCAAGCGGAGACTGGCCAAAGTTTCAATGGGCCATCGTGGACCATGATAGCCTTTCAAGATAGCTGTGATTGTTCATACAAATTAGTAATTGACTCATTTCTTCCTCTCCCTTTCCCTCATTACAGAGTGTATCAAGGGGCTTAATTCTAGCCACTAATCGTAGGAGTAAAGAAGAATTAAACTAATATCCATTCCTGTCAGTAGCCATAGGATCTGCCATCACGCAGCCCATCTAGCCACAACGGAGTAATAAAGGGACACAGCCTATATCATTATTTAATCTTTAGTGGTATCTTAAATGTGAAAACCTCCATACATATTTCCTCAAAGCTCCTTGTTGGTGGTAGAAACTACACAACTGCCACAACCGCCTGAAGCCGTTTACATCACACGTGCTTGCCAAAAATTAGTATATTATTATTCTCTGATCATTAAATACTAACTGACAAGGCTGTCATAATAAGATAATTAGATAGATACATGTACAACATTTCACTTATGTATTTTATCGCATGCATGTGTCCAAATATGAAATAGCAAGTGGTAATAGTGATACAGTGTGGTGTGTGTGAAAATGTGCTCACCATAGCGTGAGCGTGTGCATTGGTCTACGAGGCAAATGATGAATATGAAAATATTTTTTTTACTTGTTTTTAATATACTGCAAATTCATTCACACAATGTGTGTTTTAACTATATCCATAACAAAAGCAGATCTCGGATTCTAGAGGTGAGGGAGGGGGTATTGTGTAAACAAAAAAAGTGACTTAAAACTATCTAGGTATGTTAAGACAGTTGGCCTCTTTAAGGAGCGAGTGAATTCGATAAAAAGGCCATGAAAACAATTACATTATTTTTCTCATGTTATGTATGTATTAACATTGCACATTTATTGAGATCAAGTTCTTGAGGATACCCAGACAGGGATGAGGAAAAGAGAATAGTAAAAAAGAAGAAAAACTTCCTTGCTTCCTCCAACTCACTATATTCTAAACACATTTTTGATCTGTTTTTATTACTGAAAAGGCACTAAGACTGTACAAATGTCATGGGAATATTTCTTTAATATCACTCCCATTTTGGCGAATATTCATATATAATAATCTTTTATTTCACTAAATTAAATATTTGCAAAAAATAAAAAATACTGAAGGCTATTCACATTTCATTTCCATCTAAATCATTGATAAAATTGTGTTTGACGGTATATAAGGACTATATTTTTTTTCCTTTTGGTACGGGGTTTCACCCACTGTTTGGATATGCCCAAACATTTAGTATCAAAAATGTGCAATATTAGTCCACAACACATGTAAAAATGAAGTAAATCTGTTTGACACAATAGCTTTTCTGGTGTGTCTTTTTGTCCTTTATATTACACGCAAACCAATTACCAGTATTTCCATGAAACAAAGGCCGGTATTTATTTTTTTTCACAGTGCCATTTTCTGTTTGTTTATTCGGTTGGAAGATAATAGCGCTTAGTTAATTTAAAATTTATTTGTAACAGGAGAAAGGATGAAATTGCTCAGAAAATTACGAAAAGGATTTTTGAAATTTCTTCTCATTTATTTTTGGCGAATATTAAAAAATAAATAAATAAATAAATAAATAAATTTTATCAATCCTCTTCGGTTGGTCCCTGTGCTATTCACTGAAGTTTATACATATTAATTTTTTACTTAATAGCACTAACAGTGATATTAGGAAATAACTTTTTTAACGAACTTTTGGGTATAAATAAGACATAAATAAACAAATAGATGAGAAAAAACAAAATAGAAACTATGCGTGGGCAGTATGGGTCAGGTTGGCGTGCTCGAAAGTCCGTCCGTTATTGGTACGGGTTTTATGGCCGTTAACCTGTTGGTGTTGGCAGAAGACAGTCAGATTATTGTAAGGCTCGAAGCAGATGACTTTACGGGGATGCGAGGCGAGATATGTCATGAGAAATGGCCTTGACACAAACACACTATAAAAGAGTGAAATTTTAGAAAAGTGTCGTGTATTTTATGGCCAAAGATTGAACTTATTCCCTCCTCCTCCAGGCTGGGTAGTCTTCTTCAGTGTGATGTTCAGTTCAATTTTTAAACGGTAGAAACTCATTCTTTGATATCATTTCATATTTCTTACCAGCATGATTTAAGAAACGTGCAGGAAGTCTTAATAACTTTACCGTAATTTATTGACCAGCGCAAATCTTATGCCTGACACAGATGATCCACAAATGGACCTGGAAGCCAGTGATGACGACGCTTCACGCCATACAGATAGAAGGGGAAAGTGAGAGAATGAATGATTGACAAATAGAGAGTGTGTTATAAAACAAGAGAGGGGGGAAGAATGGATGAATGAGTGAAAAAATAACTGAATGAGAGAGAAACAGAAAAAGACAGATAAAGTGAAAGAATGGATAAACGAATTAATGAAAAACAAAGAAAGAATATCGTAAAAGGTGGCTTGAGAGCAGGAGCTGAGGACAAGCTCCTAGTGCCTACTCTGACGTCATCAAGGCTACCCACACTTTCAAAAATTCTACTTTGTGAGAGGTGCACTTCAGGTGCAGATGTCGTTAAAACTATGTATCATTAAAATGATTTGCTGATTATATCTAACATATAAAAGATGTATCTCAGCTCTGACTATTCCTTCTAAGTTATGATATAAAATAAACAATAAAACATACTGAAATCTCATTATCATTTATAATATAGAATTTTAACACTGACAATTCTCTAAATTAATGGGCTCATTGCACTTTTATATATCAAACCATATACAATCCTTCATTTGTCAGAAGAACCAACTTTAACAGTAACATGGAAAATAGGCTACCAAAAATGTGTCATTTTTTAGGTATTTCAAAGTAAATTTATTCATCCAGCTTCTAAAAAATGTGAAATAAAGGAATATTGTTTATATATAAGGATGTTATGTTATTTATAATTTTTCTTACTTCACGATGCAATTTAATAAGACATTTACCACTACATATGTCCCATCCAGAAGCCCACAGTTAGTCTTCTAATCGGCCAGAAAAAAATAAAAGAAGCATCTCTCGAGGAGATTCATTATTTCTTAGAGTGGAAGTTATATCTATAACTGCTTTGTATTCAGAGGATTCCTATGTTGGCTCAGTAAAGTTCAGCAGCTTCAATAGCTCACACATTGAAACAGAAAATATACAGCATATGCACAAACATTCATGTACACACTTATAAGCATGCAACCTGTTTTGTGACGAAAGGGCCATGAACGATCACTATGTGAGTCACCATTTTGAATGCTTGCCCGGCGCCCATGTCTTAGCACAATCCTCAAAGGGAGATGGACAGGAGGCCCTGGCCCGCTGCTTCAGATACAATGATTTCTTAATGATAATGTGGAAGTACTTGATGCCAGACTGATTAATGCCACAGATGAGGCAGCCTAAGACCATCCCCAAAACTCGTCCGTAGTCTAGTAGTTTTGAAGATGCCCGATACTACAATGATGAGATTAAGATCAAATACAGAATCAATTTCTGCAGATAGAGAAACCCTGAGGACCTCAATCCTTTGAGAGAGGCCCTCAGGAATGCTCACCCTATCAGAGCTGTGGAACCGTATCAGACAGGCCACAAATTGCTCAGCCCCCAGACAGACCCATCATGATCCTCATTCGGAGGCAGAGAGACACGCAGGTAGCGCCGGTCTACCAGCAGAGTTGAGGACATGCCAAGAGAGACTGCTTCCAAGCAGGTATGCCCTCATCAGAGAAAAGGTAATCGAGCCTGATGACTTGAATGACATGTTTTCTTTGAGGGAATTAAGGAAAACATATAAGACCAGTTCTCAGTCAGCCCCAGGTTGTGATGGGATCTCCTATCCTATCATCTCCCACCTGGGACTTGAAGGTTCTGCACCTCATCAACAAGTCCTAAGAGATTTCCTCACTACTACAGTGCTGGAAAAGGGCTGACATAGTTCCTAACCTTAAACCAAAGGATCCAGGATGGTACCGTCTTATTTCTTTCCTCAGCTATCTGGGAAATGCAGCAAAGAGATTGGCACTGAAACGGCTCCAATGGAAACTAGAGCCTCTGCATTAACACCTACATAAGTTTACAAGAGGCATGAGCATAGCTCACAGCATGGCCATCCTACTGAGCACTATCAGCAATACCAGATCTGTCCTGGGTCTGGAAAAGGCTTTTGAATTAGCTAATATGCTTGCTATTCAGGAGATCCTGATCCGAAAGGGAATCAAAGGCAGACTACTAGCTTGGATAGGTGATTATTCTCGGAACAGCATTGCCAGAGTGAAGTTCCTGGCACTTGCCCCTGAAAAATGGCACTCCACAAGGGGAGGTCCATAGCCTGGCACTGTTTAACACCTTCATGTTAAGCATCCTAGACATTCCACTTCCAGAAGGATGCAAAATCATTTCTTATGCAGATGATCTTGCAATTATCTCTACTAGAGGAAGAATGAGGACATTATAAAAAAAAAAAAAAAGGCCCAGCATTGTCTGGACCTCATGTCTGAGGAATGATGCAGGGTCAGGCTTAAGATCTCAGCAGCCAAATTGAAGACAATGGTTAGAGTTATGGCCTGTTTACACGAGGCGCTTTCCAACGCGCGTTAGAAGCTACCGCTCACACGAGGCGCTTTCAAAAGTGGCGTCAGCGCGATGCTTGTGTTTGTGCATGCGTTATATGTGTGTCTGTGCCAAACACTGCAAGAGAATAATATGCAGATTACTTCATAAATGAAGGCAAATTTGCATGGCAGGATGAATGGTTTAGAATAACACTAAACAACAACAGTAACAACAAAAAAGTTTGGGAAGATAGAAAACTACTAGGTAGAGAGAGAAGGAATTTTGCTAATGTCAGGGGAAAGGGGAGAAAGCCATGTTGCTGTTCAGTTGTAGTATACAATTTCGATTTCATTAATAAGGTCAGTGTCTATTGTCTCAAGCCTTTGTTTCTCCATGATTGCCTGTGATGGGACTGAAGAGCTGTGTGCGTGTCAAGTGATTGAAAACTTCCATGTGGAGTATCACAGGGGTTGCCATAGTAACGTGCATTCTCTCTCCTCATTGGTAGCAGCCCAGCCAATTAGAGAGCGTGCTGCTTTCAAATCGCAGCGTTAGCAAGGGACCCCGACGTTAACGCGGCGTCAGGCAAAACGCCGTGTTACGTGTGACCGGTTCCATAGACTACCATTGACTTTGCTAACACCGCGTTTGCTAACGCGCGTTGGAAGCACCTCATGTAAACAGGCCCTTAGAGTAGGTTCACATCTTCGAATACCTGGTCAGGAACCTCACCTTCTGCTCTGAGATTAGATATCTCATAGACCGGACCAAGGCAAAACTCTTTTATGAGAGTTCTGTTTGGGTAAAGCCTAGAGGTTGGACACCATGTACTAAGATCATTCTTTGTGCATGCTTTCCATCTCATTGTGGACTATGCCTTCATCGCCCTGATTGCGGTCAAGCCTGGACTTAGGAAAGGGCTTGATATGCAAAATGAGGCTGCCAGGATCATTCCAGGTGGTCCTGGGTGGATTAACGTTATCAGTCTTCTTGTGGAGGCCAATCTTTTCCCCCTGGACACCCAAATCGATCAAATGGCAGTCCAATTTTTCCCAAGGTCATGCAGTGTCCAACAGACTCGCAGCTAAGACAGAAAGTGCACAGACAACTTGCAGAGAACCATGAGCTCTTTGCAAACAACAACTGGCAAACACATTATCCTCCACCTCTGTTAAAAGGTGAGGCAGCGAGAAACATTGCAGCAATCACTCTGCTAGGTAGTATAAATCATTTCACAGATGCTTCTGTTGATCCCACTACCATCACTGCAGGCGCTCGTTTTTCAGGCAGGGATGTAGTGAGAGCTATGCGGGTACCAGGCAATGCTTCCTCCCTCCAGGCAGAGGCAGTCACCATCATGGGAGCCTTAGCCCACGAAGAAATGTTCATGTTGTCATACACACAGATTCTAGGGTAGCCATTGACAGCCTGCAACATAACATGCCCCTTGACAACGTCTGTCTCCTGACACTAACAGCCGTATTCTAGGACGTTTTCTGCGTGGCATGGCCATGTCATGTTCATGTTGTGTCCATGTCGTGTTCATGTCACGAAGGCAGTATTCTAGGACACAAAAATGTGGCACGTCTGTTTCAGCTGCTTCAGGTTTACCAACAGTTCCAAAGTTAACATGTTTTGGATGAATGGCACTGTTCAAACGACAAATTAATAAGAAAAACTACAATCATAGGTAGCCATAACAAAATATAGTTCAATTTTGGTATGAATCATTGTACTTGTTCCTATTTAAAGAATTGACAATCATTTCATGAACGCGCAGTTGGTAATTCACTCTATGCTTAATAAAAAAAAACGGGATGTGAGGGATCGTATGTTTATGTATAGATCTTCCTTATTTTATGTGTGTATATACTGTACATATATGCATATCTTTAATATATCATACGTATAGACTTAATGTATACATATTGCATGTAATTATATACTTGGAACTTTACTTTCCTGACTACTTTTACTATTCATTTAACTTCACTTTCCTTTGAAAAGTCCACCAAAAGGTAAACAAACTCAAAATCAGCAGAGAATCCATGTTTTCCTAAAAGAGTTTGTAATCCAAGTCTAGGACAATGATGCCAAACATATCCAATATAAATATTACTTTCCAAATGTAGTATGCTCATATGAAGTATTGGTAAGAAAAAGTACAGTAAAAATATGATTTTTTTCGTCCGTGTAACTATCGTGGTAAGCATACTCCTCTGTCACGGAGTTTTCATGGTCACGACTTTGCCACCCTTTTGACACATACACGTGCTTCTAGAATACCAATCGCGGCATGATCATGTCATGTACTCGCCGCGCCAGGGACTTAGAATACAGCTGTAATTCTCACCATTGCTTAGAGAATCCTGGCTCAGGGTGGACGCATTATACTAAACTGAATTCCAAGCCATGTTGGTACAAAAGGGAATGACCTTACTGATAGGTTGGCAGACAATGGCAGGAAAGAATCCAGAATGATCTTGTTCATCCTAGGCTATGAGCCACTGATACTCGCCCTAAGAATATCAAGGAATGCCGAAATCAGTTTTCACAGACTGAGCAGATCATACCCACCATTGGTAATGATGACTGCCACTGTGACCATTTAGCACAAGCTGCTGGACTGCAAGCATAGTGTTTATCTTTTCAATCGGGGAGCAGAAACAACAATGAAGTAGCATGGTAGCAGGAGCTGATGTGGTCAGCTTGAAACCTGAACGAATATTTGCCTTTTTTCGATAGGGGTCGCAGCAGAGTGAAGTCATCATTTCTTGAAACTCGCAAGAATCCAATTCAACCGTCGAGAAATGGGTACTGCTGGCTTCCTGGAGGTCCGCTGGCTTGACACAATCTTGGCTGACTGACTTTCACCTCTTCGGGTGGCCGGGAATGGGCCCTCATAAGATGGACATGCTTTCTGATAGTGATGGTATGTCCGAGAAAGGAGAGAGATGTGGCTCTGGGCACGCACTTCTTGGGGTTGATGACAACACCAGCTTTTAGTAGGTTCTTGAACAAGGCACGAGTGGTATTTGTGCTCCTCCTCCAAAGCACTGATGATAAGGATGACATCCCTGGATGAAAACATCCTCGAGACAACATGTCACCTCGTTGATGACGTGATGGAAAGTTAGTGTGGCATTTCATAGACTGTGGAGCATCCTCAAGAATTTATCTTTTTTCCTGATGTGTATAGGGAAAACACCCATAGGCTTCTTGGAGGTTGGATAATGCCAAGACTTTCAGTAAAATTGTAGTGCTGAATAATGCGGGTTCCGATTCAAGGAGAATCAACTGGATCTTCGCTGGTAAGAATAAAATGAAAAGTGTGTACAGAATATCAAGGGTATGAGTTGCGACGATGAAACTCAGAGGGTCTGTATATGGAAAGAGCACAATGCAGATTCTTGTTTGGGTGTAGTGTCTTAAGATCGTCGTAGCGTGAGTAGCTGGGGTTGTAGAGGAGGTCGCCAATGATGAGGAGGTCGCCAATGATGAAGAGTTGTGGTGAGAGGTTAGTGAATAGCAAACAGTATTTTGACGTCTGTAAGCTGATGTTGCAAAGAAGGAACTCTTATTCCACCTAAAGGAACCACTCAGGCAGGCAGGCTAGAGAGCAAGATGGAATTGGATAGGTTTTGGCTGACATTAGGCTTTGTGTTCACTCCGAAGGTCACCAGTGTGATCAAAGAAAAGGGACTCTTTACTGGGATCACAAACAATAATAGCAATGTATCTCAGTGGCGGGAAAAGGTGTGATCCACTTCAGACCTGAGCGGTAAGTGATTTTTTTTGCTGAGATTTTTTTTTTTTTAATCCATATACCTGGGGTATAGGGGAATCAGCCGCTCGCGGGACGCTACAATAATAAGCTTGCCTCTCTTTATGGTTTTAGAGAGACACTGCTACAGTCTGATTTCTTTTAGTTTGTTATCTTAAAATACATTTCCGACTAAAAATGTTTCACTGAAATAAGAAGAAATATGGACAATAAGTCACATATGGTTCAACTACCATTCACAGTCAATTCCCTAAGTGGCTAACCATGGCTCTTCTTCCTGTAATAGGCAAAAGGAATGCATGCACTTGGAGGAATGAATATCCTAATATAGTGGACCTATCAGATACCGACAGATACCTGTTATAGGTCATTGATAAGAGGCTGTTATCAAGGAAGTTATTTTTTCACCTGCAAATAAAAAAAGGAACAATAGGCTATATGGGACCATGCATTTCGTCGTCCACGTACCTCCTTTTTTACCTGTGAGATTTTGCTTTGTTTATGCAGGTACTGTAAAGTCTATTTCCAGAAGTGGACTAGAATATGCATGAATAAGCTGACTTAAGGCCTAATGCAGCTGCCACTTCTTCGGCGGGGCGCTTAATCCCAAAGGTCCTATCCTCCTCTCCCTCAGACAGTCGTGTTCCCTGTCTCTTTTATTCCGATTTTCTTTCTTGTGAATGATTGTGAGTGATTATGGTGCTGTATGGCATACATCATGCAGGTAAACCCCTCCTCCACCATATTTCTATCTCACCCATATCCCTTCCCTACACCATGCTTTACCTTAACATACTTCATAGTTGCCTCATGGTATATTAGTGTATTTTACTATCTGTACATCTGAATGAATATCTCATTGTTTTCTACGATACACCATACACTCTATTGCATCAGATGTGTTTAATTTCCATATTTTATTTGCATTTCGTCTAGCCACACCCACTATAAGATACCCATTAACCCATGTCCCTGTTAGGTCCTTGTCTCCCTCAGCCTCAGTTTTACGTGTCTGATAGTATATTATTGTATTTTTACTATCTAAGCATGAATATTTCATTGATTCCTATGAAATAAGAAGTTCCTTTTCTTGTTTTGTGCTATATTTGCATATACGCAGGTGTTATATAGGCATGGTAGCTTCTTCCTATATATCTTCCTGTTTGAGGAGTAACAATGAAAATAAATGTGAAGAGTAACTGCATTCGTTTTTTCAATCTGTATCTGTTCTATCTGCATTTGATATATGATAATGAAATATACATTTTCCGTTGTGTAAATTCAAGCTTTTGAAAAGACGAAGGTCAAAACTGGCCTTAATGAAACATGAAAAATCATACTCTAATGGCTGAACGCCCGCGGCCTTTAATTTCAAACAACCATTTCCCTTGTTGAACTCCAAAGTGGGTAAAGCAGACAGGGAAATTGATATATAAATGCATGAATAAATTATTCATATTATTCATAAACGGCCTGAAATAGACAGACTTGCCTTTTAATAACGACAAGCTTTTGTATATCATTCACAAAATACCATTATAGTCGAAGTCTGTTGCAAGAGTCTATCCACGTTAAAATTTGATCAGATTCTCTAAGTCTGAGATCATCTCGCCACATCAGCCACTCCTCTTCCTCAGTATATATTACTCTCGTTAACACCAATGCCCCAGTTGAGGTGTATCATTATCTGAAATCTAATTTTGCAACTAATCACAGATCATATACTTCCAGTGTATAATATGTCAAGATTATGATCGATTGCATTCAGTTATCTGCAGATTGTGAATTAGATATAGTCACTACAATGTAAACAATTGTAATAACTGCCCTTCTGTGGAGGTTTGCAAGAGTATCCTTCTGCACTCTGCATCTCGCTCTCATTTTAAAGCCACTTCCATTCGCATTTCTTTGAAGAATATGTTCCTTTGCTTAAATCAGTCGATGGTTACCGCTGTAACGTATCAAGGTGGTTAGAAAGATAGTCTTGAAATATTGGAATGTTCTCGTTTCGGGTGGAGCTAGACGCGAAATATTAACGGATATCCTTAGGAACCCTTATTATAGTGGTAGTTTCCTTAGGTGATCATCATTACAATTCAGTTGTTACCAGTAGCTAATTTGAGAGAGATTTCCATTTCATTCATGTCTTAATCAGAATCACTTATACGTGTTTGTGCATTTTGTTTTGTTCTGTGTTGCCTTCCTAAATAAACTATTCTTTGACTTGTTGAATATATTCTATGACATGTGATGTGTGTTTTCATTTTTTTGCTGCTACAAGTCTAAAGTAGATTTCAAAACCAGTAAATTTGCCCCAGCCATCTGTCGATAATCTCTTGATCAAATAATAAGTATTAGGGCAACACTTTTCTGTTCTAACACTTAGAGGAGTTTCCCCGGAGTCGTTCTCTGATATCATTTAATTATTCAGGTCCTTCACTCTAAAGGTTTTTTCTTACTAACAATGGAACACAACGAGTTTGGTGTTAAGACTTTTATTTACAAATATAAAACGATCTAGCTTATATCTTTGATGATCATTTACTTCTTAATACATTCGTACCATTATTTACAAATATAAAACGATCTAGCTTATATCTTTGATGATCATTTACTTCTTATTACATTAGAACCAATGCTGTTTGCGTACATATTTATAATCATAACTAAAGTCTCCTCCGATGAAGTTTTCTTTCGGTTTATTGTAAGTTTTCTATCTCTATATACTTTGCTTTAATCAACTTTTCCATCACTATTGCTTGTGTAACGACCAGCACCATGTTTAAACAGGAATGTGTGGTCAGGTCGTTATCTTATATCTTGTATCAGCTTAGATTTAAAGTTGTTTTTTTCTGTTCAGTCTCCAGGCTTATGATTTGCTGTTGAATATTTCTTCTCTGCGGCTTGTCGTCATTGACGTTCCAACGCTTCAAGTCTGTGTGCACTTGGATTTGTTTATTGGATGCAAAAATTAAGGTGAATGAATGCTCGAGAGAGAGAGAGAGAGAGAGAGAGAGAGAGAGAGAGAGAGAGAGAGAGAGAGAGAGAGAGAGAGAGAGAGAGAGAGAGAGACAGGCACACACACACACACACACACACACACACACATACACACACACACACACACGCACATGACAAACCAAGCACAAGGTCTAGCGAAACTTGTCACCCAACTTCACTTTGGAACAAAACTCAGAAGGGCATTCAGAAGTTGCCGTCCATTCTCGCCAAATCTGGCAACTTTCACTCATTCTATACCTAAAAAGGAGAAAGAGAGAGAGTGAAGGAGATAGTGAGAGAGAGAAAGGGGGAGGGAGAAGGAGAGAGCGGCGAGACAGACAGACAAGACAGGCTTGCTTGAAAGTGTCACTGCTCGGGCTTCAGACTTATGCCATGCTGTTTAAAGTTACGTCGTAGTAGCGCCTGACTAATACTGCAAGGCTTTTTTACATTGGCTAGATTCAGGGTCTGAGTTTCCGAAGACCAATCAGAAAAGAATAACAGGGTGGATGAGAGAGAGAGAGAAGGGGGGGGGGAAGAGGGAGAGGGAGAAGGAGAGAGATGGAGAGGGGGAAGGAGGAGAAAAGGGAGACAGACAGACAGACAGAGAGGTAGAAATAGAAAGTCCCGTAAAGTGTGTGTGTTCAAGTAAGTTTAATCGAATTTCTGTGCCTAGGAGGCTCCAACTCCCACGAAAGTGTTGACTGTTCCTTCGAGCGCTCCCCCCTCCACGCGGCCAGAGTCGTGCCGGGACTCAACCCCTTCCCTTGAGGGACATAGGGATTTGTCATAGGAATAAATCTTCAGTCTCTCTTATATTTTATTTGTTTTTCATATTTTGGTATTTTGCGTGATTATCTTCCGCCTATGTCATTGTTTAATCTCTTCATAAGATCAAGAAAGTCCGTGATTTTGTAAGGAATGTGACGAAAACATTCAGCAATTTGCGACACGGCGAATCTCGGTAATTCTCAAAACACCTTCGTCCCTGAAACAATCCTGCAATGCCGTGAATAACCTCCCCATAAAGGTCCCTGGAGGAGCAAAAGGCCCCTCTGTGGTTACCTCAGATTGCTGCACAAAGTGGTCAATAGATCTGTAGTTGGATATCATGTCATCGACATCGAAAAAGCCATAGCTTACTCTGAGGCTGCGGCATAGCTCATTCAATCACTAACAACAGTCGACTATAGACTCATCAACAAAATTTGCTATTGAAAATGCAAACTCAACAACGAAAAGAACAGATGACAGAAATCTGTCCTAGAACTGTTCAGGGACACCAGATACAACGGATTAAATAAAATCCCAACATTGGCATAATCGGACATCAGTGTCCCTATCCGCCTTCTTCAAGGGAAACAGACTAGTCTTCACAAGAGCTCCAACAGGAGTTCTTCAAGAGGGTGTGGGACTACCATCTCTCACCATTAACCGCAATGGTGGAGCGATGATCATTAAGGAATGTGACCAACGTGCAAGAACCACTCCGTACTGTTGCATGACCTCTCATTCACCCGAGTGGACTTGTTGGCGGTGAAACGCGTCCATGGAGGTTATCAGATTGCCTAACTTGAACAGCAGCTATATGCACCTGCTGATAAACAGAAAGTATACATCAACGCACATAGGACTAAGCCACACCATGTAGTGTAAATGCCTCTCCACCGAGAGGAAGCGTCCAAATGATCCGGGCGCCCTCCCACCGCAGCACAGTCACATAGGCAACGAAATACACGACAGATCTATGCAAGCCTTGCTCTTGGGGCCTCGGCTACAGATGTATATGAGAGGTGGCACATAGAAACCGTGACCGAGTTGTGAAAGGAGAAATGGTAGGAGGAAGAGATGGAAGATGGAACTACGCATACACACCCAGCGACATCCCCTGCCAAAAGATTGACCCCTTTTAACCTGGAGGAGTCATACGGTATGCTCCAGAGGCATTTTTCTCAACCCGAGAACTTCAACTTAATGAAGGAGGCACCTGGTGATGAGATCCTAACATTATGATAAAGTGCAGGACCTTATATGTAACCTGTTCCAGGAAAATATAAGTGGACGAGCGAAATTGGACTTTAGCATGCATGAAAATGGTGGAGCTTAATACCACGTCAGCAAGTGGTGGAACTACGGTTAGGGCTGAGTAGATAGAGAGGGAAAAATTCTTGAAACCTACAAATCAGAGTCGCAACATATATATAT
>BOPN01003059.1:165000-172500 GCA_017312705.2 Penaeus japonicus | reverse complement strand
TATACACACACACACACACACCCTACGGAACTAGAAATACTAAATATGAAACTTATTTCATTATTACTAGCGCATGTCTACATAACCAGACATAAAAAATGATTTGAAAGTAAAAACCAACTCAATAAAACAAAACACATAAAACTACAGACAGGCAAAATGCAAAAGCGTGTAGATAAACAGCAAAACAGATAGACAGATCAATCATCCAGATAAATCATTCAGATAAATAATCCAGATAAATAATTTAGATAAATAATCCAGATAAATAATCCAGATAAAGAATTTAGATAAATAATTTAGATAAATGATTTAGATGAATAATCCAGATAAATAATCCAGCTAAATAATTTAGATAAATCATCCAGCTAAATAATCCAGATAAATGATTTAGATGAATAATTCAGATAAATAATCCAGAATAATAATCGAGATAAATCATCCAGATAAATAATTTAGATAAATCATCCAGATAAATCATCCAGATAAATAATCCAGATAAATAATCCAGATAAATAATTCAGATAAATAATCCAGATAAATAGATAAACCATCCAGATAAATGATTTAGATAAATAATTCAGATAAATAATTCAGATAAATCATCCAGATAAATAATTTAGATAAATAATCCAGATAAATCATCCAGATAAATAATTTAGATAAATCATTCAGATAAATCATTCAGATAAATCATTCAGATAGATCATTCTTCAAACACACACACACACAAACGCACGCATGTATGTATGTGTATGTATGTCTCCACGCAAACAAACAGCTCGTGTGGGTCATTCCCTTTGACACATCGAGGGCGCATGTACACAGAGGCGCCGCCGTTGGGTAGACGAGTATCTGAATACATTTACATACGTTCCGGTGGTTGGTTTTGCTAGCGTTCTTTTTGGTTGTTTCCTTGCTCTCTCTTTTACCCTTTTTCCTTCTTTTTCTTATTTGGAAAGAAGGATCGACGGGTGACTGATGGTGGTTTTGATTTAGATGCGTGTGGATATCTCGGGATTTTTTGTTGTTTTTGGGTTTTTTTGGGTTTTTTTTTCTCTCGTTACTGTGAGGATGATTAGGCAAATGTGTTTCTTGTTAGGGTTGAATTAAAGACGGCGCGCATGAAATAACAGGAGACATTAACCAGCTGAGTAATAACCTTAACAGTGTTCCTAGCGGATTTACACCTAGGCTCGTAATCCACAAATATTTGTTTACATGTATATGTTTATATACATACATACATACACACACATACACACGTATATATATATATATATATATATATATATATATATATATATATATATATATATATATATATATATATATACATATGTGTGTGTGTGTGTGTGTGTGTGTGTGTGTGTGTTTATCTAAGTTATCTTCCTTTTTTTTTGGGGGGGGGGGGTCGATTTGGTAAACGGTAAAAAGGTGGATAAATAGATAGTGCGAGGAACGGTTATCTGTGCACTATGTAATCTAAGCATAATACATTTTGTTTTAAACAGATTGATCCTGACGAAGTTCACGCAAGTTTTGCATGATTCAGCATACCATTTTCACTCTACTGAATATATTCCGATACCAAGACAATAGTAATATCATTGCACCATTACAAGCGTATGAAGCACCATTGCAACGATATTCGATGATTGTGCACAAGTTACCCTTAAGCATTACATTCGGATACAATCTTTTATGCATAGCCACCCTGGAGACACAAACACCCCGACCGACACACTATATTAGTCTCACACTACCTGCTTTATGTATCATTCTTAGGTGCTCTACCTTTATTTCCTTTGTTGTTTTTTTCGCAATACCAAACAATTTCTGGAGAAAAAACAGTATCCTCAACCACACGACATTCTCTTTTCTTCCGGAAACTAATTTAAAAAGGAAGAGAGAATGTGTCCTACTGTATTGTACGCTATAATCTAGCATCAGAATGGGTTTCTTTAGCTTTGCAAACCTTGAGAACTACTCAGGGTCAGTTTATCTTCTGATGCAGTGCCGAGACCGCAGAGAACCCGCCCTAAGATACATTCTCAGATTCTCCATTTTGGCAGGAGCTACCGTGTATGAAGTATTTTCCTATATACTGTACTTCGAATATATAAAGGACATGATGCTCTGCTTTCAGGTATGTTTCTCTTATGTACATATTCAGAGAGATTATACTCTGGACGTTAGACCACTCAGATCGGCCTTACAGCCCATCTTACTCTTAGAATAATGGAAGTAAGATTACAGCCATAGCACGACTGAAATATTCAACGCTAAAATGTAGCGAATTTTCTTTAAAAATCACTCTATAATACATGAATATCTAACAAATAGAAGTAGTGGCCTCATTACACCTACAAGGAGGCACTATTCTCTGAAGCAACGTTCAGAGAATCATCCATAAAAATTTATGAACTACACGGAAATAATTTTTTTTTCTTTTTTTTTTTGTTTAATCACAGGCTATTACTATGCACGGACTCTTGACGTCCAGCACGCGATCTCGTTGTGACATCGTGTCAGCGCGGTAGTTTGTTTTCGCTGTTAGTCCTACCAACATGTCCATGCAATGACACAGGTCTCGGGTTTTCCCAGATTGCAGAAGTAGATCCAGCTTCAGAGAATGCCAGACTGGATTGATCTCAAAACCAGGCATGAAATGATACATATCAGACACTGAAATTAATTAAGTGACTGACTTGACATCGTGTTGTTATGACTGTAAATGAGTTTTATCTAATTCACCTGAAGAGTATGTACTCGTCAATCAAGACTGAGATTGACATAGAATTTCGTTATTTTGAACTCAAGGGTTAGCATGTCGAAGCCGAAGGAACGTCACGTGACTTGAATCTATTGTTCTTCAACTTCCCTGTGATCTGTAGTGGTTGTAGGGAATTGCACATCGTAATCAGAATTATCCATATGTATTATCACAGCTGATACAGACCGGGTCGTTTTGTTTAAAAAAAATGGAAACTTCAACACCTCCAAGCAAGCTCGTTTCAAGATATGTGTTCGGTCAGGAAATGAAAACATAAATATCCTATTTTGCCATCACTTCCGCATGTAAGATGGGAACAAGCAGGTAATGCCGAAAAAATTACAATCTCTCGTTATCACACTAAGAGGACCACACCCAGTACCAGCAGCAGAACCGGTTTTAGGTAGGAATAAATATTCGCGCTTGTGTGTATGTGTGTGCGTGTGTAGGTCGGGAATCCCATGGTGTCTAAAATGCGCGATCATCAAATTGGAAAGAGGTCACCTCTGGGCCCATAAGGTCGGGAGAAGGGCGATAACGACCCAACGACACCTTAATGAGGGCCAACCAAGGGCGGTCCCACGGCGTTCCCGCAGTGGACCATCAACCAATTAGGCGGGAGTGTCTAGCGAACTGGCCACGCCCATCTGCTTGTTACAGACAACTATCCAGTGTAAGATAACTGATATCTGTGCCACACATTACCGCGTTGAAAGGTACACGCATTCTTGCATTGAGGCTAATGTATGTTGTGTTATAGACGCATCATTAAGCCCAGAGTGCCATGAGGGGAAGGGATAATGGCCGACCCCGAGTGTTGGGGCTGAGGGGACGCGCCACCAACAACCACTGGGCTCTCAGACGGGGGAGGGGGGCGGGGGCAAAAGGGGGGTGAGGGCGAGGGGAAGGAAGAAGGGGATGGGAGGGGACGGAGAAGGACGAGGGAGGTGGAGGGAGGGAAGGAGGGTTGTTAGCCAGGCCTCACTCCTGCTCCCGTAGTCTCCGACAGTCAACATCAAATCCGTTCGCGGGCAACCAGGTGAACTCGCCCGACAGGTAAGCAAGTGCTGTGGTTGGTGAGGGCGTGAGGGCGGCTGAAGTATACCGGGCGGAATCGAATTTTCCTTTGTTCTTATCCAATTGTAAGATCAAAATGTACATATCGTCTGAAACAAGATTTTCATGATATGGTGGGCAAGATGACATGGAGAGCACGCTGAAGGTTTCAGTCGAAGTGATATATTAAGGGCCGGTCCAACAGGCCAGCCTTAGCACCATTTTATTACACTGCCGCTCATAGATTGTGCAAGATATACTTTTGAGCAATGTTCTTTCAACCGGTTCTTTTTGTAGCTTTACTTTTGACATTCTAATTCTAATTCTACAAAGTCCGTTCTTTTAGTTATGTGGAATTTTTCAATTTGTATACTTATATAGGGTTACATTGAGTCGTAAAAACAATGTTTTTTTTTCTCACAGACCTTCTATTGTCAAAATTTTAAACGTCTGGCGTGTTCTTTTCTGATTTATTTTCAAAAAAGGATTTTGAAAATTCCAATTCATTATTTCTTGCACAATCTTCCGGCTCACTTGTCCCTGTGACAAGTATTTCTGAGGCAATAGAATGTAAATGTTATTTTAGCAGGAAGAATACTTTTAGAAAACAAATGTCTACTCTCAAAACAAGGGGTATAATACCAACTTCCTGTGTAATTCCTTTGACAAATATTGCGAATAAAATTTTGATATTACGTAAAAGTAGAAATGTTTGATGGATTCAGAAAAAAAATGTTTTCACAAGAAGAGAAAAGCTACATCATTATTTCGACTACCTGGTTGAGCCTCTGCCAGTATCAATAAGGTGATTATAAGATATAAAAATTACATTATACGGGAGATATACGAAGGAAATCTATCTTATAAAAATGAATTCGCCCATCAACTTATCTATATGTAATTTCTGCCATATCACTCATTCCCTCATTCACACCTACAAAATTACTAACCCAAACCGGCCCATTAACTTTCTCATAAAACAATATTCTCGTTACCCCTTCTTCCTCCCAGCGCCATCTACCACAGAATCAAATTTACTTAACCCACCATCCTGCCACGTCCCATTCTTTCATCTTTGGCGTGATCTATAATGTCAACACAACCGGTTCTCAGCCAAAAAAAGTCTAATGTGATTAATTTTTGTTATTACCTTGTTCAGATCTCTGCGCGGTCCCAGGCAACGATGTTAATGAAAGTCCTCCATTTTGAATTAACGGTCGAGGTCTATCACTTCTTTTGTTTTCTCTTTTTCTACCATTTATATTTTCTTATCATTCTGCTCCAATAGCCGTTTCACAGTTGCTTTAGTGAAGATTCGATATTTCATTTTAATCTATCAAAGAAGTATAATATTTCCTGCACAAGGAAAACTAAACCGTTCAATGTTGTCTTATGTAGTGGCCTATAAATTGTATCCTATTACGTTTCAGAAAAAAAAGCTAACCACTTGGAGAGATAGCGTTATGTTCACATTGGCGAAGAGGAATAAAATTATGTGCCGTTTAATACACATTAGCGCTATAATACCCTGTGTGTTTTGAAGGCCTACCTCGGATACTAACGTTTCTTTCAACCCTATTCCACATTTTGGGTCAACTTTACTGCGTGTCTTGTGTCCACCCTTACACCTGGGTCGTATCTGCATGCAAACTTATAACGTTCACATTTTCAAGTGATCACACACACACGCACGCACGCACAATACACAGACAACACACACACACACACACACACACATATACACACACACGCACACCCACACGCACACCCACACACACACACACACACACACACACACACACACACACGCACACACACACACACACACACACACACACACACACACACACACACACACACACACACACACACACACACACACACATATATATACACACACACGCACACCCACACGCACACCCACACATATACACGCACACACACACACACACACACTTACGCATGCACACGCACATACATGCACATACACACACGCACACACACACACACACACACACACACACACACACACACACACACACACACACACACACACACACACACACACACACACAATATTGGTATGTATACATAAAAAAATATATTTATGTGTATATGTACAAAAACACATGTTTATATATATATATATATATATATATATATATATATATATATATTTATATATATACATATATATATATATATATATATATATATATATATACATACACACACACACACACATATATATATGTATATATATATATATATATATATATATATATATATATATATATATATATATATATTCATTTATATGTATATATATATATATATATATATATATATATATATATATATATATATATATATATATATATATATATATATATGCATATATATATACATATATATATATATATATATATATATATATATATATATATATATATATATATATATATATATATATATATATATATATATATATATATATATATATATATATATATATATATATATATATATATATATACATATATATATATATATATATATATATATATATATATATATATATATATATATATGCATATATATATATATATATATATATATATATATATATATATCCATACATATATATATATATATATATACATATACATATATATACACACATACACACATGAATGTCTATGTCTGTGTATGTAAGTGTGCATAGTATCTCTCTATAAATGATTATCATTATATGATTTCCCTAAAAGTACATCGCAAACAGTCTTATCACACTCTTTTTAGTGTGTAATCGATAACTTTAAAGTTAAGCACACGACCCCATCAATTTTTCTTTCCACATTTATTAATCCACCGAAACGCAACCCTTTCCTCGGCTCCAGGATGGCCCGGTTTCCCTTGGAAATTATGATGATGGAAGGGTTCATTAAGCAAATATTTACAATTCAACGTGGGCGGGGCGGGGCCGGGAAAACCTTACATTTACTTTCTGGGAAAGGGTGAAAAAAGGAAAAGACTTAGTGGGTGAAATATGGTAACTTTGATTCAGTCTTTGATAGGCATTGGTTTGATGTTGTTATACATATGGACGACAAACAATATAGCGTATCATAAATTACGTCTAATTAAAAGATCTTCTGAATATATTAACATTAGACTTTCACATTAACAACTTAGAATAGACAGTCGCACGATCATATGTATCGGCAATAGATATACTCATTTAATGTTATTAATCAACATTAAAATCAGGAATAGTATTATTGCGATCACCATAGACCATAATTCAAAACATTCAAGAATATCAGATATTATCACTGTGAAGTTGTATCATCAAAATGGACCATTATTTCAATAGGAAGTTTATTTCGTTTATGTATTCTATAGACGGAAATGACCCATGCAACTTCTTGGTACTCATTTCATGCCGTTTCTCGGAGCTTTTGCTTGTTATGTTATTAGAAAGATTAGGGGGGTTGAGGGGGTATTTATCAATCTTTTTGTATCTGTTTATATTGAGGAATGTTTTGGGGATTAAAGCTTTTATGATAAAATTTATAATATAGAGTTTAGCATTCGGTTTCCTCCTTCCAGAGCCTGCAGCGCCACCTATGAATGGGAGGACCAACCAAGGCTCGCTCTTCACTGTG
>BOPN01003059.1:142500-155000 GCA_017312705.2 Penaeus japonicus | reverse complement strand
ATATATGTATATATATGTATATATATGTATATATATGTATGTATATATTTATATATATGTATATATATGTATATATATGTATATATATGTATATATATGTATGTATATATTTATATATATGTATATATATGTATATATATGTATATATATGTATATATATGTATGTATATATTTATATATATGTATATATATGTATATATATGTATATATATGTATATATATGTATGTATATATTTATATATATGTATATATATGTATATATATGTATATATATGTATATATATGTATGTATATATTTATATATATGTATATATATGTATATATATGTATATATATGTATATATATGTATGTATATATTTATATATATGTATATATATGTATATATATGTATATATATGTATATATATGTATGTATATATTTATATATATGTATATATATGTATATATATGTATATATATGTATATATATGTATGTATATATTTATATATAAATATGTATTATACATTATACATTATATATTTTATATTCTATATATATATGCATATAAATATATATATATATATATATATATATATATATATATATATATATATATATATATATATATATATTATATGTATATATTTTACACACACGCACACACACAAACACAAACAAACGTTCACGCGCGCGCTGTGATTTTCATATAGCTGCCTAATGTTTGTGCAGTTATTATGTTAATAGCATTCACTGTTGTATCACACCATCTCGCCATGATCCCTTCATCACCATTATCATAATAGTAATGACCATCACAACAAGATCTAGGTCACCATTACTACTTTAACAACATAAACTACGAGCATTCGGAGCATTATAATGGGGTACATTTGGAGCATGCACCTTAGAAAATGTAAAATTAAAATTGATTGTAGTATTCGTCGTACTTTTACAAATAAGATCACATTTGTGTTTAGTTGGCCTTCTTCTCACTGACATTTTATTTTCCTAAATCGTCACGCAATAAGGAACGGTGATCTCTATCAAGGTCAAATGTCACGTGATACTACCACATGTTTTACCTTGATCGTTCTCATGTTACAATATAGGAGGCAGGTACCGACCATTCACGGCGTCTCGTTTAACCAAAGTAGATGTAGAAAAAAAACATGAGTTCATTTTAAACCAAGGTGTGCTGGTGTGGGTTGATATGGAGCCTCAACATCGACCGGTGGAATTACCTGGTATTTATTTATGATTCCGGTATTTGTTGATTTTCACGCTTTTTGTTATGGTTTCACTGATAAAGCCATAATTAATGTGGTGAAAACGATCCTGATGGTGGTGCTGCAGTGAATTTTCTTTTTGGAATGCTTTTTTTCACATTTGTATTTTTTTTATTAACAGATGTAGATGATTAGCGGTGCTGGTTTGATGCAGGAGTCTTAATTTTAACACTCGGTATTAAGTTCCTTCACTGCCTGTTATCTCCATCGACATAATATCCGACTAGTTATAATACATAACACAGACCCATAAATAACAGAAATACAAAGGAAAGGTCGTTTTACAAAGGCACAGATGTAGGCGCAGGTAGACACTGAATGATGCACGACCGAACATGGGCGAGTGTTCTGGGCGTTGTAGGGGGCACAAGGAGGAAGGAGTAATCGCGGGGGCAGGAAGGAGGGTCCAGTCCTCATTCATGTCTTTATTTCCAGATGGGGCTATTGACGTCATTAATAAGTATTTTTTTCTTTCTCTCTCTCTTCTGGACACGAAGCTCAAGATTCATGTTATTCCTTCTTGTAGAACGAAGCGGTGGTCGAGTGAATGTCGGTGCAGTGGGTGTAAACACAGTTGTTTTTATATCATGTATCTGTATTATATGTAACTTGTTGCAAAAATATATCTCTACTATAACAAAAACAAAAATAAAAGTAGAGCATCCAACGTATACGCACATATTCAAGAGAACTTTCAAGGTTCGAAAAACCACGAAGCAAGAGGTTCGAACAACAATAGGGTCGGACTCATATTTTGTGAATGACAAAGGATACGGATAAGCTACTGTCTATACTCGGAGGTCCTTATCATGCAGAGATATTAGGTGCTTGAATGCATACAGTGTAACGATATTTCTGCTGAAAGTCGCTGAAATTGTATATTTGAGGATTGATTGAGACTATAACTCTTCCATGTGTGTTCGGTTCGTTGTAAGTGTCCGTCATTTGGGGTGTACGAAGGGGGGGCACAGCTGATGTTGGGGGTAGGGGGGGGGACTAGGAGAACGCTAATTATCATAGTATAGATTATCAAGTATTATAATTCTTCAAAATGGTTGGGGGGGGGGTTGCGGCCTTGAAATGGGGGAGATATGACCCCCCCCCCCCGTAGCTCCGCAACTGATATATAATGAGAATGCAAAAGCTCGGCGCCAAAGTTTAAAAGTACATCCGACTTTGTGCGGATATATATATATATGTGTGTGTAGGTATAGATGTAAATGTGTAAATATATATGTATATATATATCTCACCGAAGCTGTTTACAGCCTGCTTAGAGAAAGTATTCAAGAAGTTAGATTGGAAAGAGAGAGGGATTAAAATAGGGAATGAGCACTTAAGCAATCTAAGATTTGCAGATGACATTGTTCTTTTCGGTGAGTCAGCAGATGAACTACAACAGTTAGTAAGCGATTTAAATAAGGAAAGTCTGAAGATTGGCCTTAAAATGAACATGAAAAAGACTAAAGTCATGTTCAACAGTCGAACCCCAGTTAAGCAAATACAAATACAGGGCGAGGTACTAGAAGCAGTGAACGAGTATGTATACCTAGGGCAACTCATTCAGTCGAGTACATCCTGCGAAGCCGAGATAAAACGGCGAATCAGGCTAGGTTGGAGTGCCTTCGGTAAACATAGTAATATATTACGAAGTAGTCTGCCACTATGTCTAAAGAGAAAGATTTTTGACCAATGCGTCCTCCCCGTCATGACATATGGATCAGAGACATGGACTACGACCAAGGCACTCGAGAGGAAATTAGCAGAGTGCCCAAAGAGGAATGGAAAGGCTTTGTGCTGGGGAGTTAGCTTAAGAGACAAGAAAAGGGCCACATGGATCATGCAGCAAACAAAAGTAGAGGATATACTCAAGAACATCAAAAAGAAAAAGTGGCAGTGGGCTGGACACATACATCGGAGACAGGACAACAAGTGGGACAAAGAAAATAACAGGAATGGGTAATGATGACGACACAAAGAGACCCAGGCAAGACCAACGACTAGATGGCGGGATGAAATAGCGAAATTCGCAGGAGTAAACTGGAATCAGAGGACACAAGACCGGAATGACGTGAAAAGATTGAGAGAGGCCTACGTCCTGCAGTGGATTGATACAGACTGATGATGATGATGATGATGATGATGATATATATATATATATATATATATATATATATATATATATATATATGTATATATATATATGCAAACACCCACAAAAGCACATGTAGACACACATACAGCACATTCACACACACAGTGGGTATATATATATATATATATATATATATATATATATATATATATATATATATATATGTATATATACACATATATATATATATATATATATATATATATACACATACATATATATGCATGTATATATATATATATGTATATATATATATATATATATATATATATATATATATATATATATATATATATATATATACACACGCACACACACACATATATATATATATATATATATATATATATATATATATATATATATATAGATAGATATATATAAATATATATGTGTATGTATATACATATGTACATAAGCACGCGCGCACAGACACACACGCACACATATATCTACATATATATGTACATATATATATGTATGTATAAACATATATATATATACATAAATATATATGTATATACATATATATATGTATATACATATGTACATAAGCGCATACACACACACATATATCTACATATATATATATGTATATATACATATATATATTTATATATATATGTATATATACAATCATATACGTAAGCACGCGCGCGCGCAAACACACACACACACACACACACACACACACACACACACACACACACACACACACACACACACACACACACACACACACACACACACACAATCGCACAGGGAGGTAAAATTTCAACACACACAGGGAGGTAAAATTTGTATTTCACCACACGCACACACATTGTGATGTATGCCATGTCGTTTATACAATAGTAGAGGTACACGAAACGGCGCTCTTTACAACGATAGTAGCATACTTTTCATTCAGAGGATTATTGTGAGCTGTGAGAGAAACGTGGGCATTAATCTAATGGAATAATAAGCCACCCACTGGCTTGATGAAGAGTAATACTATTTCCGTGTTTCGTAAAATCGTGACGTCGCGTTCCCCGACCAAGATGCCGACTGTTCCGGGAAACGAAGGCTTGTGCGTTCGTGCAATGCTCATTACAGTAAAAGAGAGGGCTCGTGTTCCTGTCGCCGTAATGTGTACTGAGCCTAAATGAAACCTCCCACATGTTGCTGTATATCATTAGTATTGCGCGCTGTTGTATATGGATATGTTTAGTTTTATTGTTAGTTTCTGACCGTGCCTCGAATGGCTTCGGTGTGATTACAGCGGAGATCTTTCAGAAAGTGCTATTGCAATTTGCATTAGATAGTAGATATGGCTTATCTCTGTTAATGGAAGGGCGGAAAAGCTAGATAACATTAAAAAAAACGACAATTGATATCAAAAGCGTAACCGCCCTCGTCTTTGAAAGCGAGATAAGTGAGAACATATAGCAGAACAATCCCATCAGCATTAATGAAAAATAAACTCATACCTAAACGCTATTAAAACAACCAAATACAACCCGTAAACCAAGACTACAAGATATTAGTAAATCTTTACTCTATAGCAAATGTCGCCTGACGGAAACGTTGGTACGCCTGTTATCGAACAACAAACTCACTCGAGGAAAACAAAACCTCCTCTTGGACTGAAAATGACTCACTGGGCGACGTAAAGCTGTTCCTCTCGCCTCTCGCTGACAGGACAGGGGAAAAATGATGACAGGGGCTGTTCTCGTGGAGCTCGTGAATATTTTATAACCCGGTGTTTTCTGGCTTGGCATGGAAATGTTGAGGCGGACGAATCGATCAGACGTCGTCAATTTGTTCAGAGGTGAGTCGTAATGGTTTTAATTGGTCGGGATGAGTACGCCCTTTTATGTGAGTACTTGATGATGAACACCCACCTGTAGGTAGCGAGTTTCACCTGGTTGTGCAGGTGTTGTCTCCCTTCGTTACTGTGTTGAGAATGCCCGAGCCGTACCATGTCATGATCATAGTTTGGCATATTGATTGGATGTGTGGGAATCTGTCGATCTTCATGTACAGGATGTGTAAATTTGGCCGGCAGCCGGTCGAAATACATGAGGAAAGGTTGTTGCGTCTTAAGTGTAAACTAACCTTATAACACCTAAACTAACAATGCTACTGGTAAGGTGCCTTGTCAGGGCCTCGTTTGACTAGGCGGTGATATCCCAGGACGTAGCTCGCTTTGCATGCGATTTGGAAGACGCGGGCTGTGTTAACTCGTGACTAACCTTTCATAAAAGATGCTGTATGATTGCTTTTGATCAAAAGTTCTGATTTGCTGTGATTCAAGTACAAGGGCTTCAGATATGTAAATAAATTAATCTCTTGATTTATGTCTGTAGGTGATTCGCTAGTGGTAACATGTACGCAAATTACAGTAGGTGGGTTGGAGTAGGGGCGGCATAAGGAACGTGTAATAAATGTTTAGTAGACACTCAGTTAATTGCATTGATTGTGTTGTGTTGTATACGCATTCATTTGGATCTGGCTGTGATCTGTACTGCAATGCAAACACTTTTGCCCATCCCAATAGGGGTAGTGTATCAAGTGATCACCATGGCCTCCATAACCCACAGCTCCCAGGAAAAGGACAAAATATATATCATCTGGCAAGATAATATTAGACTGGTTTCTTGATCAACAAAAATAGCCATTGTCTCTTTTACTAGAAAATATATTTGTTAGCCAGGTATTAAGGCCACAGCAGTTGGAGTGAATTAAGGAGACTCACGATTATGCTTAAATGCAGCTTCTGCTTGTTTGTAATTTCAGCGGAAATGTCTGGAGATTGAAAATGCATATGGATTTTATTTTTATTATTTTTTTTGTGTAGATGCAGATAAAAATTGTAATATTAGTTTGGAGGGATCATTCCCCAAAAAAGCAGTTTTTCTGTTTGTGTTTATCTGAAATAAATAACTCAATTTGAGCATTATATTAGAATCTCAGAAACATATAACATAACATCTAATACCACGCTAAGAGAACTAGCCAGGCGTTGTGGGAAACTCAAATTAGTCTACGCACCTCCTTGGCCTTTTCATTGATAAAGTCAGAATGGAAACCTTAAAGACCTCATCAAGTTATTTGGTATACAAGACTTAAAATGGCAATTTTCCGAACAACAGAATATTTATGAGTAATGGTGAAACTCATGAAGACAGCTTTTGACATTAGTGGGTTATGCCTTTTGAAAAGTTTTTGTAGAGGATAATATTCATGTGGGTGGTGTTGGATCAAGGTTGTTAATTTATAAATAAAGAGCGTAACTTTAGAGAAATTGTATTCCTTTATCAGTTGTATACTACCTTACAATATTTTCTTCAATTTTACCACACTACAAAATTGCCAAACCAGTTGTAATGCCAGACATATCTTTGACCTTTCCTTATGAAAACTTTTTTGTAGGAGTTGGCGTCTTCAACCAAATTCAGTCCTTAAGAATGTAGAAGTTTTTGATAGAACAGTGCAAGCACAGCAGACATATTATCAGTAGAGAATTTGTAAATAAAACTTGACGTTGCTTTTGAATTGAGAAGGTGCTTTGGGTTCAAAATTCATCATCCGAAAATGCAGAAATAATGTGGCTTAAATGGAAGGGACTTCAGATGGACTTGTTTTCCGTTGAATCTTTGGCCAGAAAATAACTGCACATTTGTACATAAAATGAAAACACATATGTCATAAAGGAAAACAATGTATTTATTTAGTTAGAACAAAAAAATTTAGGAACACTATGGAGGAGATGATATAATAATTTGAAAGAGAAAATATAGTTGGTAATACCTATCAATTCATTTTGCATAATGTAATTCCTAATTGTGGTATTATACTGTTATTGGCAACATGTCTCTTTTAAATAGAAAGGCTAATGCTTGACAACAAGTAAAGTTTCATATTTTGCGATTAACTATTGTGGTATAGGGTATTGTCATTGGTAAATCTGTCGGAAAGCATGCTGATGCTAATGAAGTCGATATCAATAGGTTACATGTCCTTTATACTCTCCAGATAAAAATTATAAATCAAATTAGATAATATGATAATAGTAACCTGTATCATTTTTTGATACAAAAGACACTTAAGGACACACAACAGTGACTGAACTATATCCCTGACCAATCCTACAGTACAGGTTACTCTGATATTACTCTCCAAAGTTATTTTATTTTATGAATTTTACCAAATCAACACTGAATTTATCTGCCTGGCCAGTTAGACAATTATTGATATCAATCATTGACATGCAAACAATTAAACACACACAAGCAGATATATGTATAGAGACTTCCATATCCACATGCATTCCCCACCCACCCGCACACACATATGCTATTCAGTGCGTACAAATTGTAGTAAGTTAGTGTAAAGAGAATGATGCTGTTAGTTGTTACTATGTTTTGGTAAATAATATTTTTGCAGTATACAATTCAGTCTAGTTATGTGGTTATGTGTCTATATTCATTGATTTTCAGTATGGAAAGCATTGCTATCAACAGGTGGGGAGTGAATTCAGGAGTTATATTGAATGCATTTAAGTGAGAGTGACCCACTTGACATAAAAAGGATATTCATGGATAGTTATGGATATTGAATGTTATGTATATAGCAGTCAGAAAACAAAATAAACATGATAATTTTGGAGATTCAGTACTATTACAGAAAACAGACAAGAATGAACAATCCAGAGTACAAGTTGCAAATTATGTCAAGGACTATGAAGAGTACTGTAGGCTGGTGTTAAAGACGTCTTAAGAGCATAAATTGTTCAGTCAAGTAATTGATGTTCTTAAATTTATGCTTCGAAATTGAATGGGCATGAATTGATTAATTTGTTTTTGTTTCTGATTTGTGTTTTAGTCTATGCTTTTTGATGGTTTGAGGTGAAGTATAGAATCCCCCCCACAAAAAAAAAAAAAAATTGTTGCTAAATGGGAACATGAAGATCATCTTATTATTATTTGCTTCCCCATTGTTTATTGGCCTTTCTATTGACTTATCTAAGATTATGAGGAAAGATCATAGCTTGTTGTAAGACTGATATAAGCATTGAATAATTGTTTTTTTAGAAAGATTTGGGAATGTCATAACTGGAAATATCTAACAGAGGCCCAAGAGAGCAAAGGACTGAATAGGGAGTTCATCTCGACAAATTTAATACTTGTTACTCTAACAATACTGTCGTATGTCATTTATATTGCTTAGAATACCTTTTATAGTAATTAAATTGTCTTTATCAATAAAAAAAACACAAAACAAACACTAGAGGAACAACAACTTTCCCCAAACTTTCAGTTGGTATTGGATATTTGGATAAAGTTGAATGTCTACAAGGTTGGAAGTAGTATTAGCTCCTTGAATCTGTGTGCGTGGGTAGGGGGAGTTTTCCAACTTTGTGAGGGTTTTCTTAGAAACTTTTATTTTTTGTTTATACATATATATATTTTTTTGTTGCTTCTTTAGTTGTGTTTATACTTCATGTTGAATTCAGTAGTGTTGTGTTTTGTATTTGTTTAAATGTTTTTCTTTTTTAAACTTTCATTTTCTCTTTAGCTATGTGAATTGGATAATCTTTTATTTGGATTAATTTGGGTTTGATTCAGTGAAGAAGTTTAAAAAGGGAATGAACTGTGAAGTTGTGGAAATTCTGTATATACTGTATATCATATGAATATGAAAGGTATACCTACACACAGGCTAACTTAGTAAATGTCATCATGTTGATAATTGTACAGATTTGACCCATTTATTGAATGGTAGCGCGGAAATGATCACTGAATGTTAACTGTTGTGAGACACACATTTTTACATGACTTTTAGGAGGATAGCACTTCCAACACCTGCCTAGAGATTATTGTACTTTCGACCACTTCCTGGGTTGGAATGACGCACTTCTATGGTATCTTGTGAGGTATTTTGTTTCTTTAGATTTGTCACTTTAAGGGATTGTTTTCTCTTAGTGTAATGTCTCATAATCCAAAGTAATGATTATATTAGTCGATTAGATACAAACTTTCTCTTTTTTTTCTTCTTTTTAAGAAGCTCTATAAATGTTTTCAAAGAAATACATAGAGCCTTTCATGTATAAAGAGTAAGTCTTTTCTTGCTTTTCATGTTGAGAGACATACGTTACTATCAGATGAAGGTGGTGTTATTAATTATTTTATCTTAACCCTCTCTGGACGGGTGGTACAGTACTGTACCGCTCATTCAAAAGCCCAGTGGCCGGGCGGCACAGTATTGTGCCAGCCATTTAATTGATTTAGGCCTAATAATTCAAACGCCCCGGCATTGTGACATTCAAGGCTGGAATGCCCCCGTCGTAAGTGGGTTAATTATCCTTCTGATGTTATCATCAATGAATGAAAACTTTTGAATAGGAACTATAACTTCTGGTTTAAATCTATGGCATTCATATACTCATAAAAATTTCTCTTTCACTGCTCGTAAGAAAGTTCCTCTCAGGCCATCGTACATATTTATATTACCAAACTTATTTTAGATAAGTAAAAGAGAACTGGGAAGCCACACACCACCACTTTAGTGTAAATGGTGATTAAGCAAGATGATACCTTATTTTGTGCAGTGGAAGAGATCTTTGCATTATCATTATCATTTTATTTATTGTTTTGTATTTTCAGTAAAACATAGTGTTAGGAATTGTAAGCTGTCTAATTGATGTCATTGGGAACTGGTGGGTATGATTGTACTGATATTGTTTATTGACTAAGAACCTTTAAATGACTGTGTTAGTGCTGAGGATGGGGTTAGTTGAAAGGGAGTATAGCGTGAAATGGTAACCTTTGTTGACAATGTGATATGATATTTTCATTCTTTGAATTTCTGTACAGTTGTTTCCTGTTTCTTAATGTGGGTGGTAGTGGTGATGGTAACAGGGTAAGTTTCAATATTAGATTTTACATGGAAGAGACTGAGTATTTAAAGAGATACAATGTAACAGAGTCTTTTGTCTTCTTGTTTTTTTGACGTGACTGGTTTTGAGGAACTAGGAGTATCAAACGACAGGACTCGAAATGCCTGCCCTAATGCTGTTATTTACACATCCTTCAGGCTGTTTCCCTGATCAACCTGGTCACATTTTCTATGCTCTCTAGTTGGCCTCTCTTAGGACACGAACCCCAACATATTTACATTGAAACCAAGAAGAGACAGAGAAATTGCATTATTGTTTTGATTTTCTGTCCAAGAATATAGGGGGCATGCCAAGTGAAGGAGGACACCTGTGCATGCCTTTTCTGAATCATTTTCCTCATATCCCATTTTCCCTTAGAAGTTCAAGTCGTAGGAGGGAAGGAAATTTCTGTGACAAAAGTTCAAACTGTACATATTGTGCCCAGTTTCAATAATGATTATGTGAACAAAGTATTTTGGATTTGTTGATAATGTCTTGAAATTTTTTGTAAATCATGTTGCTACTCAAACATCAAAATCAAGCTCTATAAGCTCTATAAAGATGGAGATAATCTTGAAATATGTTTGAAAAAATGGGTGTTATAGAATTCTACAATGTCCAATTCCTACTGATTACCTTTATCAAAATCCTTACATTTCTTTGTGCGTGTGTGTGTGTGTGTGTTTGTTTGTTTGTTTGTTTGTTTGTTTGTTTGTTTGTGTTTGAAAGAGAGACTTGTAATTTAGATGTTTGAAAGAGAGACTTGTATTTTAAATGCGTTTGGAAGGTGGCATTAGAAAAAGAATTCATCTTTCAAGTTTATTGGAATTTTCAATAAAAAAACGTTTAATACTAGTGATGATATAAAGTTTTTCTACCTGGCTTCATAAACTAAGAAAATTAGTAACAACAGAGATCAAGATTTTTTTTATGAAAGAACCTTTCATATCAATAACTTACGAAACATATGTAACTAAAAGAAAAAAATAAAATCTAATATAATCAAGAGCATAAGTATCAAGATGGGAAGGGGGTTGGGTGCTATAGTCAAGTCGGACTAGCTCATTTTGTGTGTGTGTGTGTGTGTGTATGTGTGTATGTGTGTATGTGTGTATGTGTGTATGTGTGTATGTGTGTATGTGTGTATGTGTGTATGTGTGTATGTGTGTATGTGTGTGTGTGTGTGTGTGTGTGTGTGTGTGTGTGTGTGTGTGTGTGTGTGTGTGTGTGTGTGTGTGTGTGTGTGTGTGTGTGTGTGTGTGTGTGTGTGTGTGTGTGTGTGTGTGTACACGTATACGCTTCACGCTCATTCATTCTTGACATTTGGTAAGAAAAGACGGATCTTCTTTGAATAATGAAAATAGGCTGAACACACCCTTAGAGTTTTGCAAGAATGCATTCCCTTACTAATACTAATTGATGGATTTCGAAATCACACCGATGCTAGCAATGATGGTAATTATGTGGAAGACGCATGATGAAGGAGGAGAAGATGATGATGATGATGATGATAATGATGACTATGACAATGATGATGATTATGATGATTGTTATTATTATTATTATTAAGCTGTTGTTATTGGTGTTGTCTTGGTAAATGTTTGTTTATCGTGATTAGCATGCAATTTGCAAGGGCAGATTAGTATTGTATTTACAATTGTATTCTGTATGTAACAATGTTGCTGTATATGTTGCGTGTCATTGCATGGAAATGAGCTGTTGATTGTAGATGCAGGCTGCGTAAATACTGTTACTTTGCTCGTTACATGTTTTCGAAAGAATTGTTATAAGAAAAACAAACAAACAAAAAAATGCGTGCTGTAAGGGAGATTCGCCGGTAGATGAAGAGGGGGAGGGGGGGAGGGGGGAGGGGTACTTCATTCGTCTGCCGTAAGATGAGTTATTTTCTTGATTTCGAACTGCATCGTTTGAGACAGTCACGAAGGGCCGTTGAGAAATCTGATATATTTTGGAGCGAGAATGGAACGGAAGGGGATCCGAGCCGTGGATGCAAGCAACTGGTTCAGTCGAGATGTAATTGCTCCTCTGTCGATAAAATTGTACTTGCAACGGGCCAGGGAATTCCGGGCAAGGGATGGAATTCAGACCTCCGAGTTCAATTGCATTTGCCGTCCTGTGCATTTTATGGCGTGGAGCTT
>BOPN01003059.1:110000-125000 GCA_017312705.2 Penaeus japonicus | reverse complement strand
GTTGAACGAGTAATGGCACATTTAAATGAATGCTAAATGAAACGTTACTTGCCTCCTGCCTGTTGCACAACTCTGCTAAATTCACAATCTGCACATTAACTCATACCCTCACATTAAAAGCAAAAACATGACAACTGAGGTACGTTTAGAACAGTCAACAACTCACAAATCCGTCATGTAACGAGTAATATTATTTTCTATGTTAGCCACGTTTGATTTCGGTATCCTATCACCCCTATGGCCTGGTTCAGACGCATCGATTTTTCGCCGTCCACGATACACACCTCCGTTCGTTGATCAGGTGAGTTTCAGACGCAGCGATTTTCCGATCTGTCCGAAACAATCCATATATTCATAAGTCCCTTTTTCCCCTGTCATGGACTTCAAAACGCCGCATTGTGTTGGATAGAGTGTTTTTAAAACCCGCGTCCGAGGCATGTGGAAAAAGCGCTCGTTGATGCGTACGGTGAAACTCCGACGCCTCTAAAACGAGATCTCGGGGCATTGGGGGTCTTTCTAATTCTTCTTCTAAACAAATTCTAGTAATGGAAGAGTAACGAGACAGTCACGGGACAGTGCTAGCTAGAGAGGCATCCCCGTGGTGATTAGTGATGGACGCGACATAGGGTCGATTCTACGATGTAATTCTTTCCATCACTTGCTAAAGAGGCAGAAAGGGGGATAGGGAAAGGGGTGGGGGTGGGGGGTGTGTGGCGGGGGTAGATGCCAAAGTGTGGTATGTGTAATTAATTGGGCGCGGGTATGAGAGGAATGCGGCCCGGGGGAGGGAGGGAGGAGGGGCGACGGAGTAGGGGGAAAGGGGGAGGAGAAGAGTAAGAATGGAGGGAATAGGGGAAAGATGAGAGTGGAAAGGGAGTGAAGGGAAGGGAAGGAGGAAGAGAGTAGGGGGAAGGCGGGGGACCAGTTCTCGCATCCGTTGATTGATGTAGCCGTTGATGGGAATGTAGCGGGCGGGGTTGGGGAGGGGGGGGTGAGGTTATGATGCTGGTGGCGGAGCGGGGGACTCGTCTTCGCACTAACAATAACAGAAATCACCACCACCAACAACAACAAAAAGAACAACTAACAACCCACCAACCCAACCACTAACCCAACCACCACCACCACCACCACCACCAACCACCCACCACTCCCACCACCACCAACCACCCACCACTCCCACCACCCACCACCAACCACAAAACAACAACAACCACCAACCACCACCACCAAAGTAGTCGTAACAGAGTCGTGCGGAAAGTGTAAAAATGTGACGATACATGTGTGTATGTGTCTCGAGTGTGTGTGTATGTATGTGTGTGTGGGGGAGGGGGATTTAGTGATGAGGCAGATTCTTTGTTGTTGTTTTCGTCATCACATGCGGGTCCCATGTTTAGTCAACGCTATCTCGCTGTTATGTGTGAGGTAACGAGCACGCGACAGGTAACGTAAACAAGTTGGGCTTTCTGTCACGCTCCTTGCTGTGTGCTTGGTTGGGTTCGGATTACCACCGGCCTCTTCTTGTTTTTTTTTTCTGTTTTTTCTGATCTCTGTTGTTGTTTTTATTGTTGTTGTTGTTATTATTATTATTATTATTATTATTATTATTATTATTATTGTTATTATTATTATTGTTATTATTGTTATTATTATTATTATTATTATTATTATTATTATTATTATTATTATTATTGTTATTGTTGTTATTGTTATCCTTCTTCTCATCATCATTACTGCTATGACTATTATTGTTGTTTTGTTGTTATTACTATTAATCTTCTCTTATTATTTGTATTATTACGGTTATCAATTTCACCTTTATGTTATAGTGTCTGTTTGATTTTCTGTCGTTACTGTTGTTAGTGTTAACATTGTAATTGCTTCTGTTTTTATTGTTGTTGCTATTTTTTATCGTTATCGTTTTTTTCATGCTGCTGTTATTATTTTGATCGTTTTTATTGTCATTATTATATGATACCATCGTCATAATTATCATTATTATTATTGTTGTTGTTGTTGGAGAAAATGTTGATGTTTTTGTTAACGATGATATTGTGTTATTGTTATTATTATTGTTTTATTATTATTATTACTGTTATTACTATTATTATCATTATCATTATCAATATTATCATCATCACCATTATCATTATCATTGTTGTTATCATCATCAAAATTATTGTCGATCGTGAACTATTCTTGTTATTTCCGTCATAATTATCTTTGACTTTCTCCCCAAACAGGTAAGTTTCGTGATGAGAGTTTCAACGAGGACGCCGGCACGGTGGCAGGTAAGTGGGGAGGGGGGGAGGGTAAGAGGAGGGGGGAAAGGTAAGGGAAGGGGATGAGGGGGGAAGGGTAAGGTAAGTGGGGAGGGGGGAAGAAAGGGGAGGTGTGAGAGGGGAAGGGGAGGTGGGAGGTGGGGGGGGGGGAGAGGGGAAGGGGAGAGCAAATGGGTATTGGTTCTATCGATTTATTTTTTTGTGTTCGTGGTTGTTGTATTTTTTTAAAAATTGTATCTCGTTAAGAAACAATGGATATGTTGCTTTTGTGTAGAAAGGATTGTATGGGTAAACGGTTGCTGTGTTAGGTAAGAGAGAGAGAGAGAGAGAGAGAGAGAAATATATATGTGCTGTATTAAGAACAAAAAAAGAAAGGGAGGGGAAAAAGACACGAAGGAACAAGAGAAATAATAAAAAAAGTATATATATAAATAAAGAAACACAAGAAAAAGTACGAGGACGAATAAAGATAAGAAGCAGAAGAATGTTAAAAAAAAAATAAATAAATGAAATAGGAAGAATAGAACACTAAAACACCACTAAAACCCCCCAGAAGATTTGTTATAAGAAAATCACAAGAGAAAAGAAACAAAGCAGGTTTTGAGTGAAACAATTGTCTTTTTAAATTTAGAGAAAGACAGACAGACAAACAAACAAAAAAGGCATTGCGTCAGGGCTCACTAATTAGGGGTGGTGGGGGATGGGTCGTCCGGGGGGAGAGGGGGGGGGGGCAGGGAAACGTCGACAAATAACTTTCTCCAAATTAGACAAAATCCCCCCCCCCAAAAAAAAAAAAAAAAAAAAAAAAAAAAATAGACCTAAACTAAAAAAACAAAAAGAATAGATGATAATCTAAGATAGATAAACGGAATAGAATCAAAACACACCGATGAATGAAGTAGATAGCCGAAAGAAGAAGCGATTTGAACGAGTTCCAAATCAGTCGCCAATCCGGCCCATTATCGAGAGAGAAGCGACGCTACGAACAGCGTCTTTGCTGCGGCCACCTCGTTGTAGTCATTGATCTGTTGATGTATGTATTTATTTTTTGGTTATTTGTTTATTTTTTTGTTTGTTCATTTGTTTGGTTATTTTATTTGTTTACTTATTTCTGTATTTGTTTGTTTATGTATTTATTTATTTATTTATATATTTTTCTTATGTATTTATTTTTAATGTACGTATTTATTTATTTATTTATATTTTCTTATGTATTTATTGTTTTATGTACGTATTTATTTATTTATTTATTTTTTGATTAATTAATTAATTGACTAATTGATTAATTTATGTATTTATTTAGCTGTGTATTTTTTTTTCTCTAAGAAGAGGGAGAGAGGGGGGAGAGAGGGGGGAGAGAGGAGGGAATTGGAGCTCGAGATGAGAACGTGAAAGAAATCGAGAAGTGGAAGAGAATAGGAGTGGAGGGGATAGAAGGAAAGGAAGTTGAAGGAGAAGGAAAATAAGAAAAAATAGAGAAAATAAACAGAACTGAAAAAAATAAAGGAAAAGCAGAATCATAGAGGAAAAGAAGAAGCAAGGAGGAAAAGAAGAAGCAAGGAGGGAAAGAAGAAGCAAAGAGGGAAAGAAGAATCAAAGAGGAAAAGAAGAAGCAAAGAGGAAAAGAAGAAGAAGAAGAAGAAGAAGAAGAAGAAGAAGAAGAAGAAGAAGAAGAAGAAGAAGAAGAAGAAGAAGAAGAAGGAGGAGGAGGATGAGTAGAGGAGGAAAAACATGAAATACATACTGTTCTTGCGTAGATACTCCCCTAATCTACCCGTAATGTAGGGAGGGAGGCGGGATGTACTGGCGGTGGGGGGAGGGGGAGGGGTGGTAGGGGTCTTAAGAAAGGGAGAGGGGGTCGGTGTGGGGAGGGGGTGGGGGGGGGGCGTGCTCGTATAATGAGCATTGACGCAAGGATAATGTTCCTCATTACCCTAAGAGCAGAGTGGAGGGGGTAAGAATGTGGTGGTGGTGGTGTTGTGATGGTGGTTGTCTTGCGGTGGTGTTTTGGTAGTTTTGGTTGTGGTTGTGGTGGTGGCGTGGTTGTGGTGGTGGTGTTGTGGTTGTCTTGCGGTGGTGTTTTGGTAGTTTTGGTTGTGGTAGTGGTGGTGGCGTGGTTGTGGTGGTGGTGGTGGTTGGGGTGGTGGTGGTGTTGTTGTGGTTGTGGTGGTGTTGTGGTTGTGGTGGTGTTGGGTGGTGATGATGGTTGTGGTTCTGGTGATGTAGCAGCAGTAGCGGTAGTAGTGATGGTGGGGGTAGGGGTGGTATTAGAGAAGGTGGTTCTGGTAGTGGTGGTAGAAGTGGGGGAAAAAAGGTGGTGGTTAGGTGGAGGTGATAGGATAGGATAGGATAGAATAGAATAGGATAGAATAGGATAGGATAGAATAGGATAGGTTAGGATAGAATAGGATAGGATAGGATAGGATAGGATAGGATAGAATATGAGAAGAAGAAGAAGAGGAAGAAGAGGAAGACCATCTTCAAAAACAATAGACGAAGATTAGGTCAGTACTTGGCGTCTTAATCATTCCCTTTGAGTCACGGGAGGCCCGGCCCCATGCACCAAACAAACTCAGCTCAGGCACAGGCGGCGGCAGGAAGAGGCAGGAGGAGTGATTTGCTTGCTTGTTTGGAATGTTGCACTCCTTTTAAATAGTGGAGAATGCGTTTTGTTTATATTGATGTTAGGATAGCATAAGTGGCTGTCGTTTTTATTAGTAATGAGAATCAACGTTGATGTTGCATGATGTCACATGGGCGATGGTGATGGTGATGTTGCAGGATGTCACATGGGCGATGGTGATGGTGATGTTGTATAATGACACAGGGGCGATGATGATGATGATATTGCGTAATGTCTCATGGGTGATGATGATGTTGATCGTCAAAGCGAGAGAAGGACATGCACCAAGACTCGTTTGCACGCGCACACGAGCCAATGATGACCTGCGCCTCACTCGTGATGACTTTTTGTTGTCTCGTATTACTAACCTTTCCGTTTCTGTCTTTCCCTCCTGCGCCGTTGTTACCTATTCGCTCCCCTTCGGCGATTAGTTCTTCCCTTGGACGAATGGGTTTACTTCCCCTGGTTATGTGTCAGCATTGTTGTTGTTTTTACTGTATGTATACGACGGGGATGTTTACTTTCCGAAGCACTCTTGCGTCTCCTCGTCGCTGCTTATGTCCACTGCTGGGATAAGCGTCGTGTTTGAATTTTTGACGTTTTTAAAGTTGATAAGTGTGGCTGGGTTCTGTGTGTGTGTGTGTATGTGTGTGTGTGTTTAAGTTAGCGTTGTCGTGAAAGGTTGCTGCAGGTGAGGAGTGGTAGATTCCTGCGTGGTTCTGCTGGATGGGTTGTGAATGCCCTATAAACATATGGGGATATAGGTCAGTGCCGATGGGAAGCATACTTGTGGTAATATGAGTGTGTGTGTGTGTGTGTGCGCTTTGTAGATAGGTAGGTACGGTTCTAGTGAAAAGCGTGATGAGTTTTCATTTTCTGTTCGTGAAATGAGAGTCGTGTGGGGCGCTGGAAAAGGCAGTATGAAGTACTGTAGGTGGCAAGTATACCGTGCCAGTGTGAGGCACCCGGCACGCTGGTGTGTCAGCTATTGATTGTTGGGTTGCACCGCAGCCGCCTCTCCCCGCCTGTTACTCGCCGCTCAGACGCGCCCCCCTCCCCCCTTCCTCCTCCCTTCCTTCCCTCCCACTTGCTCGACCTCATTCTCTCCGCCATGCCAGCGTGGTGTTGTCTCGCTCTTCCTCTCTTCGACGCCGCCGAAGGGTGTCCTTGTCCCAAAGGCCTCCCTCCCTGCCCTTAGCTCCAAGTCGCCCTCATGCCGAGTTCGCCGTTCCCTCCTGCTCGACTCCCCCTCCTCGGTCGAAGCCAGCCGGGGCGCCCCGTCCGTAGCGACCGCCTCCCTGCGAATGTCCTCCCGCCCTCGGCTCTCTCGCAGGGCGGAGCAGTAGGACCGGGTGGCGAGGGCTGCTTCGGATGCCCTTTGGGCATTGCGCTGATAAGAAGGGGGGGGGGAGGAAAGCTTTTCAGTGGAGCAATGCGGTAGGAAAGGCCTCACAGATTGGAGGGCGGGAGAGGAGGGGAGATCGAGAGGTGGTAGGGCGGTGGATGGAGTGGGTGGAGTGGGTGGAGTCGGAGCCTTGACAGGTAGAGGATTAGGCTACCTGGAATAGTAGGAGAAGAGCATGAAAAGCTACGGACTTGGCGCTGGCATTAACCTAGCAAGCAGACGAGCCGCGAGACATGGCGGCGGCGGACAAATTTTTGCGGGACTTCTACGAGGGCGGAGGGAGGGCCAGGCGAATGCAGGACGAAGGACAAGGTCAAGGAGGGCGATTAGGATAAAGACGGGGATGGGGAAGGACGTGGTGGATGGGAGTGGAGGATGCTTGAGGAGGAAAGAGAGAGAGAGAGAGAGAGAGAGAGAGAGAGAGAGAGAGAGAGAGAGAGAGAGAGAGAAAGATATGAAGGAGGGAATAATTTTAGAGATAAGATTGCAAAGAGGCATTCGGAGAGGGAGAGATAGAGAGGAGACAATGAATAGGAGAGAGAGAAAGATAAAAGGTGGGGGGGGGCAGAAAGCAATAGAAAGGGAGGAACCAATAGGATTCGGGAGAGGAAGAACTTAAAAGGAAGCAAGAGAAAGGGAGGCAGAGAGAGCAAAGGAGGGAGAGGGAGAGGGAGAGGGAGGCAGGGAGGCGAGGGGAGGAGACGGGTATGGACGGGAGCGGGGTCTGGGAGTGTGTGTGTGTGGGGGGGGGGGGGGGGAGGGGGCAGGCCCGGAGGATGAAGCGGCCGCAGCATCAGTAAGAGCGGCACCGCGCGAGGATGGGGTAGCAGACGAAGGTTCTCGATGTGTGCGCCGTCTTGGAAGGCCTTTTCCCTCTTGTGTGATTCGGTGCGCCGTGAGAACCAAGCTCGGCCAAGGCACGGAGATAGTGTGAGCGTCCGTGTGTGTGTTATGCTCTGTGGCCTTTAAAGTGACTCAGTGATATGTGACGAGGACTCGCTGCTGGAAAAGAAGGGAAAAACAAGATGGAGAGTGTCTGTGTGTGTGAACCTTACGACCCGAAGCAACGGTGGTAATGCTGTGTATATGTTCCTTTTTTTTGGTATCTTGTTGGTGACCGAGTTAGAATTATTATCCAGCTTCGGCTAACCACTTGTGAGTACCAGACATGTCAGCCCCCAGCCCACCATCCGTCCACCCTAACCAACCAACCTAGCCAACCTAGCCCACAGATGCTCTCTCACACTCCCTAGCTCCTCATTTTTGCTACATTGAAGACTCACATTTCCACACATTTCCATTTTTTTTTCTTTTCTCTCTCAACATGTCTTCCAAGGCTTGTTTGTTTCACCAGTTCCATCAAGCGGGATCCGTTTCCATACCACCTGGCGACCACTGGCACTCCTACTGCCACCGCGGAGACACTCCATTACTCCAGCCCGAATTCATTTCTTACATCATTGCCTGCCATTTGAGATATCACTGCATCCCGCGCTCGCTACCTTCTACTTCTACTACTACTACTACTACAACATACATTAGACGCCATATTGTAGTACCGTACTACCTGCTAGCAGCACACTGTCATAGCCTGGAATTCGATTTTTACTTCCATCTAGTGCCACTTTTCGCCTGCCATTATGTAGCCCGTTTCTTTTTTAGGGCCATACCATCCGTCCTCTTTTGTTTTGGAATTGACACATGCCTCTAAGACTCGTAAAAAGGTGCAGTGGTATACCATGTCGTTACTGAATCCTCCCCTTCCAACGCTCCCTTCCCCCCTCCTCCCCTTCCCCCCTCCTCCCCTTCCCCCCCCTCCTCCCCTTCCCCGTCAGGATGCTTATCCCGGCGCCTTCACTGAGGTCGTGTCAGTCATGAAACTGGGTGAGTCAGAGCCATCGTCTGAAGGTCTTCCCAAGAGGTCTGGGCTGGTGCCGTCTTCCTGCGCCTCTTAGCCGTCTCCTCTTTTTTTTTCTTTTCTCTCTCTCTCTCTCTCTCTCTCTCTCTCTCTCTCTCTCTCTCTCTCTCTCTCTCTCTCTCTCTCTCTCTCTCTCTCTCTCCCTCTCCCTCTCTCCCTCCCTCCCTCCCTTTCTCTCTCTCTCTCCCTTTCTCACTCACTCTCTCTCTCTTTCTTTCTCACTCTCTCCCTTTCATACTCTCTCTCTCCTTTTCTCACTCTCTCTCTCCCTTTCTCACTCTCTCTCACTTTCTCTCTCTCTCTCTCGCACTTTTTCTCTCTCTTTCTCTCACTTTCTCTCTCTCTCTCACTTTCTCTCTCTTTCTCTCACTTTCTCTCATTTTCTCTCTTTCTCTCACTTTCTCTCTCTCTTCCTCTCTCTCTCTTCTCTTCTCTTCTCTTATCCTCTCTCCTTCTCTCTCTCTCCCTCTCTCCTTTCTCTTTCTCTTTCTCTTTCTCTCTTTCTCTTTCTCTCTTTCTCTTTCTCTCTTTCTCTTTCTCTCTTTCTCTTTCTCTCTTTCTCTTTCTCTCTTTCTCTTTCTCTCTTTCTCTTTCTCTCTTTCTCTTTCTCTCTTTCTCTTTCTCTCTCTCTCTCTCTCTCTCTCTCTCTCTCTCTCTCTCTCTCTCTCTCTCTCTCTCTCTCTCTCTCTCTCTCTCTCTCTCTCTCTCTCTCTCTCCCTCTCCTCTCTCTCCCTCTCCTCTCTCTCTCTATCCTCTATCTCTCTCTCCTCTCTCCTCTCTCTCTCCTCTCTCTCTCCTCTCTCTCTCTCTTTCTCTCTCTCTTTCTCTCTCTCTCTCTCTCTCTCTCTCTCTCTCTCTCTCTCTCTCTCTCTCTCTCTCTCTCTCTCTCTCTCTCTCTCTCTCTCTCTCTCTCTCTCTCTCTCTCTCTCTCTCTCTCTCTCGCTCTCTTTCTCTCTTTCTCTGTTTCTCTCTCTCTTTTCTCTCTTCTCTTTTCTCTCTCACTTCTCTCTTCTCTCTCACTTCTCTCTTCTCTCTATTCTCTTCTCTCTTTTCTCTTTTCTCTTCTCTCTTCTCTCTTCTCTCTTCTCTCTTCTCTCTTTTCTCTTTTCTCTTTTCTCTTCTCTCTTCTCTCCTCTCTCTTCTCTCTTCTCTCTTCTCTCTCTCTCTCTCTCTCTCTCTCTCTCTCTCTCTCTCTCTCTCTCTCTCTCTCTCTCTCTCTCTCTCTCTCTCTCTCTTTCTTTCTCTTTCTCTTTCTTTCTCTTTTGTCTCTTTCTCTCTCTCTTTCTCTCTCTCTTTCTCTTTTGTCTCTCTCTCTCTTTCTCTTTTCTCTCTCTCTCTCTCTCTCTCTCTCTCTCTCTCTCTCTCTCTCTCTCTCTCTCTCTCTCTCTCTCTCTCTCTCTCTCTCTCTCTCTCTCTCTCTCTCTCTCTCTCTCTCTCTCTCTCTCTCTCTCTCTCTCTCTCTCTCTCTCTCTCTCTCTCTCTCTCTCTCTCTCTCTCTCTCTCTCTCTCTCTCTTTCACACACACACTTCTAGGTTGTTCTTTTTTCTTTTCTTTATTTTCCTTTATCTTTCCTTTCTTCTCTCTTTTCTCTTCTCTTCTCTTCTCTTCTCTTCTCTTCTCTTCTCTTCTCTTCTCTTCTCTTCTCTTCTCTTCTCTTCTCTTCTCTTCTCTTCTCTTCTCTTCTCTTCTCTTCTCTCTTCTCTCTTCTCTCTTCTCTCTTCTCTCTTCTCTCTTCTCTCTTCTCTCTTCTCTCTTCTTTATTCCCGTATTATTTCCCTGCCTCCCCCTTAATCATCCCTTTCCAGTTTCTGTTCCCTCCCCCCCCCCACCCTCTTCCCTTGAAAGACCTAAAGGAAAAGAAGAAGAAAAAACATGACATTAGCGATTAGTCCGCTGACACAGCTGGTAATCCGCAGACTTAGAATTCCAAGACTTAAAATATTACAGAACTCAAAATATTACAAGATTTCTAAATACTGCGGGGCTCAAACTATTACGGGACTCAAAAACTGTTTCAGAAGTCAAAATGTTTCAAAGCTCAAAGTATTACAAAAGTTCGGAATGTTACAAAAATCTAAAGATTAGAATTAAAAATAGTAATGAACTCTTCAAGAGATCGACAGTTTTGGGTAAAAGGGAAGTCTCTCTGAAGTCCTGAAAGCATAGTCTTGATTGCCTGCATTTGCTTGCGGATTTGTTCCTGGGATTCAGGATCTAAGAGATAGTTATGCATGATGAAGTAAGTTCGTTGTTCTCGAGGTTTAAAGCATTTAGTGAAATCCGCCGTTTTCGCTCAGCCTGAAAGTCGTTGTATCCAGCGGTGAAATGCGTGATGGAAGAACGATGTTTTCGGTCTTCCGTGCTCACGAAAGGCGTCGTCAGGTTTCGAAGGACGCTTCCCAAAAACCTCGCGTTACTGAGTTCATCGAGTCATCCCGTCGAGGCTCCCTCCACCTTGTCATCTTTTGGGTCGCACTCCAAAAGGGGGGGGGGGAGTCTCGGCGCCGCCCTGTCTTCATGCAACATTGCTGTTGCGTCGAGCCCTTTGGTCAATTAGTCTTCGGGAGTCCTGATATCCTGATGGCATAACTGCTTCACGGATCATGTGATTTGTAAAATGATTCGGATTAGTTGATGTACATTTTCTACAGTTGGTGGTCCCGATGTACTGGATAGACCTTGGGTATGGCATGTTAGTTTGCGTGTCTTAGGTCTTTCCTGGAATGCCTACGGTTGAGTGAGATACGTGTGTACGGACATATATAGCGTTCATGTTATCCTTTCGCGCTGTACATTTGGTTGTTATTCATTATGTAATACTAAACAGGCGTATGTAGTTGACGATCCGCTTATGGTTGGTTTGGGTCTCAAGTTCGAAGCCGTCAATCAGGTGCTGTGAAGCCGTCAATCAGGTGCTGTGATTGATCCTCAGTCTTTGATCCACGAGGTTTCAAGGACACGAGGCTTTCGACGAGGTAGCGGAACGGGATCGCCAGTATGACTAGATAACTTCGTCTTGAATGAAGTTTTAATCGCAAGTGTTTAATCGCTGTTCATATCACATCATCACCACCTCACCGCCACATCATCTTCCTTCACGGTCCTCACCACCCCATTTGACTCCACTTTGTACAGTGGTGCCCTCATCACACTCTCTAACAAATCTATGGCTCATCACAAGTCTACGGTATTCACCACCAGCATACTGACAATCATCACCTTTTCATTGTCAGCACCAAGAAAAATGTTATGTGAATGATGGCCGAGAAATTCCAAAAGAGTGCTCTCTCTCCGTCTGATGGCATGTGGAGTGCATTTTAAGGGACCTTCTCTCGTCGAAATGTCCGAAATTGCTAGATTGGGCCGAGTTGAAGATGTGTATTTGGTTTACACCCGTTAGGCATGAACTTCCATGAGCTCGAGAAACCTATCAAGATTATTGTTATTAAATTGTATTATTTATTTATTTATTTATTTATTATTCTTTTATTTTGGGGGGGAAGTGTTACCCCATCAAAAAAGAGTTTTGTTTCCCCAAGAGAGGATGATTCGAGAAAAAAATCTCATGAACTATTACGTCTCACATATTTTCTTCTTTTTGAAATTGGGTTTATTATTTTGTGTTGCCAAAATGTAGGAGAGAGAGAGAGAGAGAGAGAGAGAGAGAGAGAGAGAGAGAGAGAGAGAGAGAGAGAGAGAGAGAGAGAGAGAGAGAGAAAAGAGAGAGAGAGAGAAATGTTATTGACTCTTTTCGCAGTGAAATGAAAACGAAATTTACTGTTTTCCCTCAGGTTCTCTTTTAATTAAAACACAGAGGCAGAAATTATATATCTACTAATATTGCCCATTTTAGAAATTATATTATGAAGGTGCCGCCTCAAAGAACAGAAAATGATCATTCTTGCAGTTGCTGAGTTTATTGACTGATGGAATTAGGACTGATCTCTCATATCATTCAGAATGACAAGGACCAGAACATGTTTGCACCACTTAATTGATCTTTGTGTCATTTTCTCATAAAATGGATGATAATTGATAAGTGTCTCATAAAATTGATGACGTTTGATGATAACTCACGAAAGTGCATACGTCCGGAGTGCCATTACGAAATCGGGGGGGAAAAAAGGTGGAGCAGACACTCCCCACTTACTACTGTCTTTCTGAATAAGCGACCAATCAATCACATCTTTATTGGGACGAAAGTTACCCGGTTTTTTTTATCATAAAAAAAAGAAAATCATCATTTATGGGAAAAAAGAAGAAGAAATCCCCATCAGGAAAGAAGAAAGGGGACATGAGCTGAAATCGCAGTGCACGAAAAAATGGAATCCGAAGAGTGAGTGTGAGTGTGTTTGTGTGAGTGTGAGTGAGTGTGAGTATGTTTGTGTGAGAGAGTGAGTGAGTGACTGAGTAAGTTTGAGTGAGTGAGTGTGAGTGTGTTTGTGTGAGTGAGTGAGTAAGTGATTGAGAGTGAGTGTGTGAGTGAGTGAATTAACGAGAGAGAGTGTCCCCATAAGAATGTTAATGAAGGACACCATCCCCCTTTCTTCAAAAAAGGAAAGAAAAAAAATTACAATACATATAAAACTCTCCCTTAACCCGGGCGAAATTGGCGTATTGCAGCCAGCGGCCATATTGGGTCCACATAGTTTCTCCCACTATTAGGATGTCACACTGGACGCTCAGCTGAGCCCTTGACCTTAGTCGCGAAGGTCATAGGGTGAGTGCCGTCTGGACGCTTTCTTGGAGGGCATTGCATGGGCGGGACCAATAAAGGGAGGGTGAGTACGAGTGAGAGTGCGAGAGTGTGAGTGAGTATGGGAGTGAGAGAGAGTGTGAGTGTGAGTGTGAGTGTGAGTATGAGTATGAGTATGAGTATGAGTATGAGTATGAGTATGAGTATGAGTATGAGTGTGAGAGTGAGAGTGAGAGTGAGAGTGAGAGTGAGAGTGAGAGTGAGAGTGAGAGTGAGAGTGAGAGTGAGAGTGAGAGCGAGTGCGAGTGCGAGTGCGAGTGCGAGTGCGAGTGCGAGTGCGAGTGTGAGAGTGAGAGAGAGAAAGACAGAAAGTGAAAGAGAGAGGGAGAGGGAGGAAAGAGGAAGAGAAAGAAAAGAGAGAAAAAAAGAGATAGAGAAATAGAGAGAGAGACAAAAGAGAGATAAAACAGAGAGAAAGGGAAAAAAGAAAAAGAGATAGAGATAGAATTAGAGATACAGATGTAGGAAGAGAAAGGGAAAGAGAAAGAGAAAGAAAAAAAGAGAGAGAGAGAGAGAGAGAGAAAGAGAAAGAGAAAGAGAAAGAGAAAGAGAAAGAGAAAGAGAAAGAGAAAGAGAGAGAAAAAAGGTATCAGAAGGATTTGCAGGGGGAGAATGCTATGCATGGCTCGACCGCCGAGAATCCAAAGGGGGTTTCCTCATCGTATTTAAGAGCACATGTCCAGAGTGTGGCCAAAGCGGGTATGCTGTGCTTAATCTTGGCCCCGTGGATGGATGGGGAAACTTGGGCTCGTTCGGAAAGCGATGCGGGATACATGTCATGCATCTTGCGCTAACGTAAAGTGTTGTGTCGGGTAAGAAGAAGAAAAAAAAGGATGTATGGAGTTGAGAGCCGTGTTGCGCCATGCGAGAAGGGGAGAGGGAGAGAGGGGCAGAGGGGGAGAGGGGCAGAGGGGCAGTGGGGCAGTGGGTGGAGAGTGAGGGAGAGATAGGGAGAGGAAGTGAGGGAGAAGGAGGGAAAGGGAGGGAGAAGAAGGGAGAGAGGGAGAAGGAGGGAGAGAGGGGAAAGAGAAACAGGAACAGAAACACAAACACAAACAAACACAAACACAAACACAAACACAAACAGAGAGAGAGAGAGAGAGAGAGAGAGAGAGAGAGAGAGAGAGAGAGAGAGAGAGAGAGAGAGAGAGAGAGAGAGAGAGAGAGAGAGAGAGAGAGAAAGCGGGGATTGGGGGGTTAGAGGTTAGGGTGAGAGCGTGATGAGTCATAGGTGCATCGCCCTCTCATCTTCTAGTCCTTGCGGTGACCTATATCCTGCGCGATCCTTGGGATAGGACAGAGAAAGAATCCATTTAGATCTACTAAAGCGAACGGTATTTATTTTTTCCTCTTTTTTGACAGTCTGTGTGTGGAGGCAGGGCATTTGCAAACCATAAACTGCCATCCTCCACGGTTACGTTATTTTAAGTCTGCGGGCTATCTCGCCGCGTTTCATTACATCGTTCAAAGGCCACGTGGTCTCTGCTTCATGGTGAGTAAACAAGCACCTGGTTGGAACATGAGAGCTCAATGCGGGTAGGCCCTTGCATGATTTACCATCATCCACGCTAAGAAAGGAAAGCCCAGTAAGGAGATCTCTGAAAATAATACTAATAATCTCGAGATAGATTTGTAAATAGTCAACTAATAGGCTGACGATTGCTAATAAAAGAAATGCTCATCATTAGCGTTGTATCGGCCGTGTGCAATGTATTATTATATAAGACGCCTCGTTACATGCAAGCATAGCTGCTAAATCTGCTGATTGTAAATGATTGTCATTTATCGATGTATTTGCTTCGTATAAGGCACCTCACTTCCCAGTAATCCACTTATTCGTGCAAGGGCTATCCGGTTCACTATCGCTTTATTGCTCGTTCATTACTCCCCCCTCTCCCTCCTCCTCCCACTCCGACTCCCCCTTCCTCGTTTTTCTGCCACGGATCTTCGGTGCCGTGTATCTCGGTGCCAATATACACACGCCATGCCCCCCCCTCCCCCCTCCCCCTGCCCGA
>BOPN01003059.1:95000-100000 GCA_017312705.2 Penaeus japonicus | reverse complement strand
GTGTACTTGTTTGAGTGCGGGACTGTGTGTATTTGTTGATGGTTTACGCCTTTTTCTTCTATGCCGTACGTTAGTTTGTGCATATTATGAATTATGGCACTGGTGTGACGCATACAGCATCGGGGGATAGACACAGCATGTGGGCATAAGATGAAGGTTGAACGGGATTAGTGGCACAAGTGGCAGTGTAGTAGGCTCACTGCACACGGGATCAATACGCCGTACGATACTGTGCACCTTTTAAGCCAAGTTTCATTGTCAAAGTCATCATCAGAACCTTTTACTCTCATGATGTCCTCCCTTGTTGACCTTCTTCACCTGTCCCTTTCTTTCCTCCCTCCTCCCTGCCTTGGCTGCTCAACGCCGAAAGGAGATACACGCGCACGCACGCGCACACGTACACGCAGACACACACGCACAAACACACACACGCACAAACACACACACGCACAAGCACACACGCACAAGCACACACACACAAGCAGACACACACAAGCAGACACACACAAGCAGACATACACAAGCAGACATACACAAGCCGACACACACACACACACACACACACACACACACACACACACACACACACACACACACACACACACACACACACACACACACACACACACACACACAAACACACACACACACACAAACACACAAACACACACACACACATTAACAGAAACTCATTTAAAAGATAATGTGCCTGGTACTACAGGTGAGGTATTTTTAAATCAGTGACATTACCATGTTGTAGAAAAAGACCGGAATAAAGAAATTAGAATTCAAATCGGAGAAAAGAAGGAAAAGGCAAATGCTAGAACGAAAAAAGTGCAATCGTCGACAGCCAAGCCCCGACAACGCTTGGGCTTACTTCTGTTGATGTAGAAGGTTTGCCTTTTGACCTGCGTGTGTGTGTGTGTTAGAAGTGCACCAGAAAGGCTCGTGAATCGTTAATTGTTCATGGTTATTGCCATGATAGTTGATCTTACCCGATTAACTCTGTAGGAAACATGTGTGTCTCAGAGTATGTTATGGTGGACAGTGTTCTCTCGCGAGCGCCGTGTAGTTTAGCTGTGGGAGTTGCTGCCATGAAGCGCTCTTAAGCCTTTTTGAGACGCACTCAAGCTCGCACAACATGTGACGCACCGCCTGCTCCTTGGATGTCACCACTTAGAGCACCACCTCACCGTGAATCAGCCACCTCACCTAGAGAACCTGCAGCAGTGCTCTGGGACCACCCAGCACGCCACAATGTCTAGCGTCCCTAGAACCCTCCTCATGGGGAGCAGCGGAGAGGAACACAAGGAGATGATCAAGATGATGGTCTTGATCCCTGCCCCTCGTGCACCAGCCCCGCCCACCCAGGTATGTGGTCCCTCCCCCCCATGTCATGTACCCGCCCTGGAACCGTGGCCCTCTCCTTCCATTGTGCCGCCTGCCCTGCCCTGCCCATCAACACGTGCGATCCAGCCTTCCTTGTCCCTCCTGGGTGTGTGGTCGCCTGTCCTCCCAGTCCCTCGCGGTCCGCCCTTCTGTAAGGGTCTCTTCCCACATAGCTCATTGGTGATAGTTCACCCAGTTCAGAATGTGGCACGTCCTTTTTCATAAGCCCCGCCCCCTAAGGCATGTGGCACCCTCCCTTCATATCCAGCTTGGCCAGTCAGGTATAAATCCCTTTACGGTGCTCAGTCCTGCCTTTTTTGTAAATTACACTTACGAGTAGTGCGCCCCCTCCCCCATTTCAACTTCGTGCATTCCCCGCGTGCCCTTCATGGTATGCATCACCTGTAGCTGTATGCCACCCAATTCTGCCAAATGCATAGGCTTATGTGGCAGCAACAAGGTGTTGGAAAAGAAACAGGAATAGGTGATTGTGGTTCAGAAACACTATGCACTTACTGTAGATTGTTGAGTTATAGCTAGACGAGGTTAGACCTTTAGAATTTTCAGTTCTCATCTGTGACTGGAAAGAAGGAACACATAATATAACGAGGAGTGAGGAAGTTCATTTCAAACTCACGCCGTACATTGTTTTTTTTTTAATAAATTTTATGGATTCATGAAATGTTTTTTTTTTTTCAAGAAATAGTGGAAAGGTAAAACAGGAAAAAGGGAGCAGAAATGAGCAAGTGAGAAGGTGAATGATAATGCAGGCAATTTAAACCCGAGCGCGGGCAGTCCATTATGGGTATGGGTTGGCCTTCAGTTGCAATAGGTGTTGGGGTCATTTTCCTTTAGATATCAAAGGTTTTCGTAAAGCTCAGGAATAGCTCAGTATTAGCATAATGTGCGTTAGATTAGAGAAGATAGATAGCGGGCGCTCGTTTCTTCGATTAAATCTCAACTATTACCGAGCGGTTCCAGAGTTAGTACTTGGCTTGAAGTGGTTTTAGCTCACACTTGATGAAGGGCCCAGCCAAAACACTCTCTGAGGACGAGGTTTAAGCAACCATCTTGACTGTGTGTAGTCCGGGTTGGTGATGGTACCTACCATTCTTGATTCTGACTACGAGAACCGCTTGCGAGGGAGATGGTTGCAAGGTCATTCATTGCATAGCAGTTCCAAACGGGCCTCCGCCGCCGTGAAGTGTTGACAAGTCTCCGAATAGCATAGCGCTCCTCTCTTCCGCTATGCCCACCACGCCACATCCTAGCTCCCTGTTCCCTCCATAGCAGCCACACGTCGCAATATTAAACATCGTTCTGTGGATGTGTGTGTGTGTGTGTGTGTGTGTGTGTGTGTGTGTGTGTGTGTGTGTGTGTGTGTGTGTGTGTGTGTGTGTGTGTGTGTGTGTGTGTGTCTGTCTGTCTTTGCGTGGGCCGATCTCTCCGTGGTCGTTGGTAAGCGTTGGGTGTATGTTTGATCTGGTAATGGGTGGGCTAACAGGACTTCGACGGGAGGGAGGATTGTTGTTCAGGAGGGGGAGGGGGAGTGAGGGAGAGGAGAGGGAGAGGAGAGGAGAGGGAGAGTGGGGAGTGGGAGTGGGAGAAGGAGAGAGGGAGGGAGAGAGAGGGAGAGGGAGAGGGAGAGGGACGGAGAGGGAGAGGGAGAGGGAGAGGGAGAATTAAAATAAGAGGGAGAGCGAGAGAAAATATCGATTTGTCAGACCTGATATTGAAATTCATATTGAGGACTCGACACCTTCGACACCTTCGCTGCCACACGTGGGGAGGTGACGACTCACTGATGAAATGTATCGTATAGGAAAGGCCTCTTCTTATACATGTAGGTCGAGCATCAAACTTTAACATTATGGGAGGATTTATTTGTTCATCGCTGTTGCGAAAAACATAAAAAAAACGTAAAGGATCACGAATGCAGTCGTTGTTATAGACACGCTCACACGTACACGCACACGCACACGCACACGCACACGCACACGCACACGCACACGCACACGCACACGCACACGCACACGCACACGCACACGCACACGTACACGTACACGCATACGGTTATGGATCAGACACTGGTACCGTAGACTAATGCTGAACAGGTGCGAATATGTGCAAACGCTAGCACACACGTGCACAAACACTCGCAGTTATGCAGACACGCAATGCACGCATATATACGCAAACACACACACACACACACACACACACACACACACACACACACACACACACACACACACACACACACACACACAGAAACACACAAACACACAAACACATACACGCAAACACACGTAAATACACACACACACAAACATACACACACGTAAACACACACACACACACACGTAAACACACACACGTAAACACACACACGCACACACACACGCACACACACACGCACACACACACGCACACACACATAAACACACACACACATAAACACACACACACATAAACACACACACACACAAACACACACACACACACGTAAACACACACAGACACGTAAACGCACACACGTAAACACACACACACATAAACACATAAACACACACGTAAACACATAAACACACACACACGTAAACACACACACACATAAACACACACGTAAACATATAAACACACACACGTAAACACACGTAAACACACACACACACGTAAACGCACACATGTAGACACACACACACACACATACACACACACACCACATATATATACCTCCCCAAAGAAAAGAAGAAAAGAAGAGAAGAAAGGCGCGCGCGCACGAACGCATCTCCGCTAATTCCTATCGCGTTAATATGTGCACCATTACAAAGTACGCGGCGACGGACCTCAATGAGAAAGGCCTTAAAAAGCCTTCGGATGTCATTTTGCGGGGGACTGCGGAAGTGCCTTGGTATTTTGCTCACATTTACTAACCTTTCCCTCCCTTCCCCCTCTTGTCTATTCCTCCCTTCCCCTCTTTTCTCTCTCCCTCCCTTCACCTTTTTTCTCCCTCCCTCCCTTCTCCTCTTTTCTCCCTCCCTCCTTTCCCCTCTTTTCTCTCCCTCCTCTCCCCTCTTTTCTCTCTCCCTCCCTTCCCCTCTTGCCTCTCTCTGTCTCTCCCTTTCGCCTCTTTCTCATTCTTTTTTTTTATTGCTCCATTCATTCTCCCTCCTCTCTCTCTCTCTTCCTCTCCCGCGCTCTCTCTCTCCCTCTCCCTCACTCTCCTCCCCCCTTCCCCTTCGGTCTCCCCTTCCCGTTCCCCTCCCCCTCCCCTTCCCCTTCCCCTCCCCCTCCCCTTCCCCTTCCCCTTCCCCTTCCCCTTCCCCTTCCCCTTCCCCTTCCCCTTCCCCTTCCCATACCGCCCCCCTCCCCTACTCACTCTTCCTTCTTTCCTCTTGTCCTTCCTTCCTTGCTTCCATCCTCTCTTCCTCCCTTTCTTTTTTCCTTCTTCCCACCCTTCCTATTTTCTTCCCTCCCTCCCCCCCTCCTACCCTCCTTCCCTCCCTCCTTCCCTCCTTCCCCTTTCCGATTTTTCGTACTTCGTCTGCATACGTCTTCCCCCCCGCCCCCCTCCTCCAGTATGCTATTCAGTAATGCTAATTCTTTCA
>BOPN01003059.1:80000-82500 GCA_017312705.2 Penaeus japonicus | reverse complement strand
CCCTATTGCAACCACTGTAGCAGTGACGCCGAGTAACGAAGGAGATGATTCTATCGAAAGTCGACCTGAAGGCAGCGTGAAGAATAATACCCCTTCTAAGAACAGCCTAATAGTGTGCCAGACGTTGGTGGTATGTCGTCACAACCGCCACTTCTCAATAATCGATGCTGTGTTACCTTGGCACTACATGGCTTGGGCCGATAGTACGTACTGGGACTGTGCCCCCCTTACCCCACCCCCTACCTCCTTCCCGTCTGTCTGTTAGTACTCGTAGGTTCTCGTCTATCACCTGTCTTAACCTATTTCGTGGTACCTATTACCTCTGAGGTAGATTTCCGTGCCTTTTCCTTTGCATGCTTTATCCATATTTATTCCTACACGGTCCTCTGTTTATCTTACATTATAAGGAAGTACTGCCACGCAAGGCAATACTTGTAGTTGCCAGAAAATAGTCAGTTACTTGGCAGGCATCGACATACCTTCCTGTCACTTGGCATTACTATGAAATATTGGTTAAAACTGTCAACTTATTTCGGTGTTTATTTTTTTCAAGGGGGAGGGATGGTCTTTGAAACAGGCAATGGGTTCAATAAGATGATGAAGGATTACGCTTTGTAAATAGGTCTTTTAAGACCTGTTAGTAAGCCCTCGTCTTCTCCAGGAAGATGGATGACTCTTGTCTGAATAACGTGGACGCAAGGTTGGTTGTGGGACTGCCATGGCGGAGCGCTTATTATAGTTATGGTGGGCACGAGTCACGGATTGTGGATGGTCGATGATCACGCACCTCGACGTAGGCCAGCGGAGGAGGAAGAGGAGGACCTTCGGTGGGCCACTCAGTCGTCGCTCCTGCTGCACGCGCGACAGACTTGCGACCTCGAGGCTGCTTCGCGATCCCGCTTTTGCTCGCGGTTCCGCATGAGCTTAATGTGAGGGCGTGATTTTGCGTCCACACCCCACGATGGCGATAGGATGGAGCCCTTAGACCAAAGGGGAATGCCACGTGCCGCCTCTCTGACACGCCGACTTCCCCCTTTGTGACGTAAACCCACCCTGTGGTTTACAAACAATTTATAACCACTCTGACATTTATGGGACGACGCGGTGGTGGTTCAGTCGCTGGCCGAGAAGTTTCGATGCAGTTTCCCTTATCGCGGCGTCGTGGTGTGGAAAGACTTTTGCGCGCGTTGATAAACTTGATTGGCAAGTCCGGACATTGTTGATGTGCTATTGCTAGGTAACATTCTTTTTGTTTGGTACAATGTTTTAGAAATATTTGCTCGTGAGATCTAGGTTTTGGCAACAAAGTTAAGTTGCAGAGCTGTGAGTCGTATTTATACGTTACTGCCCAAACAAAAAGTAGCAACAAACAAACATAAACTTCGTTGCTCTGTGTGTGAAGTGATGAGTCGTCTTTTGGTGTGGACGCAGAAATATCATCATTAAGGAAATAAGAATAGATATAGATATAAAAGACAGACCAAACAAAAATACTCGTAGTGTGGAGTTCGTGAAAACAAATTGTTTGGTGGAAACACTGCATTCGCCGGGAAAGTTGATAAGTGTGCCTCTACACCACTTCTTCATACTTCAGAAAGTTGTCTTCATAGAAACCGAGCGAGCTGTTCCGATGTCCGTATGATTTTATTAAGCTTTGTCAACAGTGGTGCCATGTGAGTCACCTGTCCCTGGCGCGAAGGGCCACACATTGTAACGCTCTTGGCACTCGTGCGAGAAGTGGCCGTGGCACTCGTGTCATGGGTAAAATAATGAACATGGCAGCGGGCAGGAGCCCAGGGCAGGGCATATAGGAGTGTGTCCTACGAGACATGGGGACCTACGACATTCCAACGCCTGTGGGTGAGTCCCAGTCCATTGCTGCCTCATGCTTTGGGGCGGTGGGCGGGTTTAGCAGGGCGACGCGCCCATGCTGGCTTCCCTCCCAGCCTCTCTAACCACTCACGCCGCCTCATGATGCTCATACAGTCATCAGCACAACACCCGAGTTCACAGCCGGCGGTTTATCACTCGGGAAGTCCCCCCCCCCCTTTATTTGCCGTACATTCACCGCAACTTCTGTTCCCATTGTCAACACGTACACCGTAAAAGCTCACGTCGGGAATGCATGTATGTATACCTGCACTCTCCACTATGGCTTTGTTTTAGTGTTTTTGTTTATGTTCTACACATTGGTGGTTCACAGTCTTTTTGCCACTTTTTTCCTTACTCCATTTCTTGAATTTAGTGGAATGTTTATTTTTGTTTGTATTGATTATGATTATTGTTGTGTATGTTGTTATGGTGATATTAATCATAATAACAACGGTAATAGTAGTGGAAAAAACTATTTATCTTCAAAAAAGGATAGAAAAAAAAACAGTGAATTTATCGTTACAAAAAGATTGAACAAAAACATCGAACAGTGCATGCCATGTCCCCGGCGTCAGTGAGTTAACGCCAGCTCGACCCGTGCATGTCGCGCGTTAAAGAAAAAGCTTTT
>BOPN01003059.1:65000-72500 GCA_017312705.2 Penaeus japonicus | reverse complement strand
TCTTCCTCTTCCTCTTCCTCTTCCTCTTCCTCTTCCTCTTCTTCTTCCTCTTCCTCTTCCTCTTCCTCTTCCTCTTCCTCTTTCTCTTTCTCTTTCTCTTCCTCTTCCTCTTCCTCTTCCTCTTCCTCTTCCTCTTCTTCTATCTCTTCCTCTATCTCTTCCTCTATCTCTTCCTCTTCCCTTCCTCTTCTCTTCTTCTCCTCTTCTTCTCTTCTTCTTCTTCTTCTTCTTCTTCTTCTTCTTCTTCTTCTTCTTCTTTTTTTAATGTTTGTCAGTTTACTCATGTCGGTATTCATCCTCTTTAGATTTACTTTATTTGTCCAGATGTGTTGTCATCCTGAAGAGAACCTGACACTGCTTTTTTGTTCTAGTGAGCCACAAGCACTGTGTTACGTTGAAACTGCCAACCTCGACGGAGAAACAAATCTGAAGATACGACAAGGTCTACAGGAAACGGCACACCTCTTGGAAGCACGAGATCTGATGAACCTCTCAGGCAAAATAGAATGTGAAGCACCCAATAGGTTTCTGTACCAGTTTACTGGTAACTTGAAGATGACCAGCAGGCAGTGAGTATATAATTTATTTAAGAGAGAGAATAGTGGGAAGGAAAATGAAAAAAATGAAAATAAAAAAGCGATTTTAGGAATTGAGGACAACATATTTTTTTCTGAAGATTGAACTATAGCAAAGTCTCGAAAAGAATCTTGACTAATAAATGAAAGGAGCTGCAGTAGCTATAAAAAAATATTGATGAATTGCTTACCACCCTTTAGGGCCGTCCCTTTAAGCCCAGATCAAGTCCTTCTGCGAGGGGCTAAACTCCAGAATACTAATTGGGTGTTCGGTCTGGTAGTTTACACTGGCCATGAAACTAAACTCATGAAGAATTCTGCTACCTCAGCACCTCTCAAACGCTCTACAGTAAGTTCTGCTGTCAAAAATTTTGATGTAATATGGTTAAGATTAGTCCATGGTAATTTTGTTTTATGTTGTACATACGACTGAAATATATGATACTTACATCATTAGTTAATTATCTCTATACACATGACTAATTCAAATGAATTGATATATGAACTTCTATGTTCACTAAAGAGATTATTTATATCATAGCCTAATATGAACAAACTATAAATCTTGCTTGATTTTTATCAATGAATTTCATTGTGGTTTGGCATCATGCTTAAATTTGTATAGCATTGATTTTATTTTTTATTTTTTCAGGTGGATAAGCAGACCAACAATCTGATCATTCTGCTGTTTTTCCTACTTATAGTTCTTTGCCTCATTATGGCTGTCTGTAACTCCCAGTGGGATGCAAATCTACACTGGTATCTCTCTATTGATGGTAAGTTCCCCTCGGGATAAAAGGGTCGTCCGGGTTCGATGATTAATACTTTTACACTGATCAGATACACAGAATATTAGAGTTCCTCAAGAGCATTGTGTCATCATTTGGTACTCTAGGGGCAAAAAGATTAGTCTTCAGAGTAGGATTATGTGTTTGGTTGCAATACATTTAAATTAGTTTTTAACAAATTTACATGTTCTCAGGTGGATGAGGGGTGCCTGTGCGTGTATATAGATGTGTTTGTTTTTGTCTTATAACTAAGTCAACTTTTCCTGTTTCAACAGATCTGAGTGTCTTCAACTTCGGCATAAATTTCATCACTTTCATCATTCTGTTCAACAATCTTATACCCATTTCCCTTCAAGTTACTCTAGAGGTTGTAAGATTTATACAGGTAAGGATATCTTCCAGTATAGGCAGTTTGCTTTACCAGGTTAGAAATTAGCATATAGCACAATATCAGTGGCACAAGGACAAGCAAAATTGGCCCCGCCCCCCACCTCACCACTTGTCTCCATCTAGCCAATCAAGTCCTTCGCATTCATGTGCTTGTCTGGTATCCAGCGAGAAATGTGATTGTGATTGGTTGTGGATTTCACCTTACTTTGTGTCAGTGATTATAGTACTCAATTTGAAGTAAGGGTGATACTATATTAGAATATGGCTATTTAAAGGATAAATAATCCATAAGACTATACCATAAGATTGAGTAATTTCACAATACAAGATGAGTTTATGATGTTTTGTCTTTGCAAGCTTCAGAATTTTTTTTGATAAAGACGGTGATATCAGGACATCATTAGCTCATCTTAATTTATGGAAGCCTTCATTCACATTCATATCATCTTCAAAAATTGTCATAATGAACTCAAAACTTCTTAGCTAACTTTGATAATTACTCTTTTTAACTTCTGAGTGCCCATTGCTTGAATTAGTGTGTATAAAAAAAAAAGAAGGGCAGAAAATAGAGTAAAAAGATTCTTGACAATGTAGTGAACAGAAAATCTTTTTCTTTTCTTTGACACTAGGCTGGTTTCATCAACAATGATGTGAACATGGTGTATGAAGAAAATGATGTCTGGGCTATGGCAAGAACGTCAAACTTGAATGAAGAGTTGGGAATGATCAAGTACGTGTTGTCCGATAAGACTGGTACGCTGACTTGCAACATTATGGAATTCAAGCGATGCACCATTGGCGGAAAAATATACAGCATGGATGATGGAAGGTATGTTTTAGATCATTTAAATAAGTAGTGACCCATGAAGCAAGTGATATATATCCATTGATACTCTTATTACTAAAAATAAAATAGGATGAAAAATGATAATGATATTTAATATTTTTTGGCAGTGCCCAAGAATTGATCTCATTGGTTGAGACTGGTGGTCCAGGATCAGCTATAGTTCGACAGTTCCTGACAATGCTGGCAGTCTGCCACACTGTTATACCAGATAGAGATGATGGTAAACCAAATGGTGGCATTATCTATCATGCTGCATCGCCAGGTATGTGTATGGTATCTTATGTTTCCCCTCTTTTAGTCTTAAACACCATTTTTCTGTGTAATAGTGCATCCGAATATGGAGCATCTGCAGGAACAGAGGGGGAGGGAAAACTAATAGTAGTAATTCAGGAAATGCATTTGAAGTCAGGGGATTCTCCCACTACCTTGTCCTGATTTGGCAATGTGATGCAACACTTGCCTCTGAATGGCCATTGCGAGAGTAGCAGCCTTTTCTAATGGGCCAGTGAAGATCATTGGTGCTCTTGGTTCTTGTTCCACCAACCACGTATGCTAAGGAACCCTGCTCCAGCAATCAAGACCAAAAATTTATCTTTGAATAATAGGATTTTCAACCTTTTAGAAATTTAAATTTTGCTATTACCAACTGAAGACAAGAATGTGGGAAATTAATGCACTGGTATCAATTGGTAAGGTAGAAGTTAAGGGCCTTGCTTTTGTTCCACCAGAAGCAATATATATTGATGCAACTTGTAATTTTTCTCATGATTAACCACTAATACGCATGTAGGTAGTCCACTGCTGTCCCTAGAGTTCTACGAATGAACTAAATAAATCGAAAAGAAAAAGACAGGAAGATACTAACAGTATCAAAGAAATTAATTGTTTCATTGAAGTCAAGACATTTCATTGAACTGGTGTTAGATCCCTGAAATAACTCAATGCTTTTCCCATTGCAGATGAAAGAGCACTGGTTGAAGGAGCCCGAGAACTAGGTTTTGTGTTTGAAACCAGAACTCCTGAACATTGTATTGTAGACGTGCTGGGAACAAAGGAGAAGTATGAAATTCTGAATGTCCTTGAATTTACCTCACAGAGAAAGAGGATGAGTGTCATTGTGCGGACACCAGAGGGGCATATCAAGCTGTATTGTAAAGGTGCTGATACGGTAAGTCCACCATTTATGGCACTCTTATTATGAACTTCCTTGATTTAGTTGTTTTCATCTGCTTTCTAGTTTGTCTCTTTTACAAACGTGTATTTATTTTGGAATTTGATAATGTTCTTTTATTCTTTATGAATTGCTGATATCTAAATCTTTAAAAATCATAGGTAATATATGAACGACTAGGGGATAGTCAGCAATTCCGAGATGTAACTGTACGACACTTGGAAGACTTTGCGGGAGAAGGTCTGCGCACTCTTTGTTATGCAGTTGCAGACATATCGCCTGACTTCTATGAGGTAATTTTACCTTTTTGGACTTTTTGTATTGAAAAACAAAACAGTCTATAATTATTCTTAAGGCATATGAGATATACATCTTGTGTTATGTATATGGTGTATAAAGATATATACATTTTGTAATTTAGGCAATCTCTATATTTTCTGTCTTACTTTACAGGAATGGAAAAATACCTTTTATAAAGCAAGTACAGCTTTACAGTTTAGAGAACGAAAGTTAGAAGATGCAGCACAGCTTATAGAGAATAATTTGACTTTATTAGGCGCTACTGCTATAGAAGACAAATTGCAAGATGAGGTGAGACTTTAGATTTTTCATGGCGTGCTGAGGAAGATACTTTAGAAAGAGATCCATTTAGAAAGGGATTTGCTTTGAGTATATTTTCAAGTGGTAGAATCTATTGACTATTATTGATATTTATTTTTATTTGTGACCAGACATTCAAAGTTCCTCACATAGCACATAATTCTAGTCAAAGCAGTTTCTATTAATAGTATTGAAAGTGCTCTCTGATATTTCATAAGGTAGAGAAATCAGACTGATTTTTTTTCTTTCTTTCTCTCAGGTTCCAGAGACCATCGCAGCTCTTCTGAAGGCTGGGATTCACGTCTGGGTTCTTACAGGAGACAAGCAAGAGACTGCCATTAATATAGGTCATTCCTGTCACCTACTTACGCAAGGGATGCCTCTCATTATACTAAATAGCGATTCTCTTGATGTAAGCACTAGTAGATATCATTAGTTAAAACGTGTTGGTGCATTTTGGATATTGGAAAGTAATGTGTTATATTGGTGATTATATTTATAGACTGTCTCATATGGTGTTGCTTGTTGCCCTTTATATAATGTTGGAAATGTGTATCACAGAAATACAGATGATCATTTTGTATAAATGAAGAAAAAGAATTACTCCAAAAATATTGAAAAAGAATTACGCTATTTTTGCAATAGCATTGTTAACATTTGATTTTTTTTTTCTTCGTTTTCAGGAGACCCGTGAATCAATTAACCGCCATGTGGTTGAGTTTGGAGATCAGTTGAAGCGGGAAAATGAAGCCGCCCTCATTATTGACGGGAAGACTTTGATATATGCTCTAACACCAGATTTACGAAAAGACTTCTTAGATCTCTGTATATCTTGTAAAAGTGTAATTTGCTGTAGAGTTTCACCCAGCCAGAAAGCTGAGGTAAGTGATCTGTTTATGTTTGTATATTGATTAGTATATTTGATCTATTTGATATAAAGACAGTATTTTATAACCAAGTACATTGAAGAGAATTTTAGATAAGTAGAGTATTATTTTTAAAAAGTCAAAATTATTTGAAAAATGAGTTGCATTTACTGGGTTAAAACATAAACCGTACATCAGACTAGTAACGCAGTTTAGATTTCTATCATATAAACCAAATTGTTATTGGAAGCAAAGAAATTAAATCTGCCATTTAGCACTGAACCATCCCCCTCTGACTACAGGTTGTAGAGCTCCTAACCCGAGAGACAGGATCCGTTACCTTAGCAATTGGAGATGGAGCGAATGATGTTGCCATGATACAAAAAGCCAATGTTGGTGTTGGCATAGCAGGCTTAGAAGGTCTACAAGCTGCTTGTGCATCTGATTATGCCATTGGCCAGGTAATTTAGATTTAGTTTTAGTAAAGGTTGTATTCCCTCTCTGATTGAATTTATTACAGCATAGAACTTTCTTGTTTTAAATCAGAATTTGGAGTGGAAGCTTGTATGATGATTTTTTTTTTTTGTGTGTGTGTGTTCTTAAACATTTTGGGTGATTTACATTTTTCTTCTTTCATTGCAGTTTCGTTTCTTGGCCAGGCTGCTCTTTGTCCATGGAGCTTGGAATTATAGTCGCCTGTGCAAGGTGATCCTGTATAGTTTCTATAAGAACATTTGCCTCTATGTTATTGAGCTTTGGTGGGCGGCAATGTCTGGCTGGTCAGGGCAAGTGATATTTGAGCGCTGGAGTATAGCTATGTATAATGTGGTAAGTATATCTTGGGTAAGAGCATGTTTCTCAAAACATGTTGACACTCAATCAAGTTGACTTACACACTCATCTCTTTGTTTACTGGTTCACTGACTCACTCACCTACTCACACTCACTCACTCACTCACTCACTCACTCACTCACTCACTCACTCACTCACTCACTCACTCACTCACTCACTCACTCACTCACTCACTCACTCTCTCACTCTCTCACTCTCTCACTCTCTCACTCTCTCACTCTCTCACTCTCTCTCTCTCTCTCTCTCTCTCTCTCTCTCTCTCTCTCTCTCTCTCTCTCTCTCTCTCTCTCTCTCTCTCTCTCTCTCTCTCTCTCTCTCTCTCTCACCCTCTCTCTCTCACCTACACCGATATCACATATGTGCATACACATACATAGTATACATATTTATACCTATATATTGCTTAGGATATGCATTTTGATATAAGTAGTTCTTAGAGTAAATGCTTCTGGTAACTGTTGGTGATTCTGCAATATTTTTCTCGGCAGTTATTCACAGCAGCGCCTCCCTTAGTCATGGGAATTTTTGACCGATCATGTAGTGCAGAAACCAGAATGAAATATCCAGAGCTCTATCGTGAATCTCAGAGTGGGTCTCATTTCAACTGGAAGGTAAGATCATAATTTTTTTTCCTTTTTCAACTTTTGTTATAGCATTTAGCTATGCCTGTTTCAGAGATTTCATAAGAGTTTGCTTCCTTATGCTATGTGACTGACACTTATTTGATATACATTGTATTTTTGGATTATTCATCATATTTGTATGATATGACATGTACGTACGTGTTCATCCTTTTGGCAATGCTCTTGGGGATTGGTCTGTGAAACCACAAATATATATTTTTTTAACAGGTCTTTGTTTGGTGGGTGTGGCTGGCGCTCGTACATTCTGTAATGGTGTTTGTGCTGCCTTACCTGGCCATGACTCAGGATGTTGCTTGGGGTCATGGTCTCGTGGGAGGCTACCTCATGGTGGGCAACATGGTGTATTCGTATGTGGTGGTCACAGTGTGTCTCAAAGCGGGACTGGAGACGGATGCATGGACCTGGGTGACCCACTTGGCTATTTGGGGATCCATTGCTTCGTGGTTCATCTTCCTGCTGGTTTACTCAAACTTCTGGCCTGTTCTGCCCATGGCGCCAGACATGTGCGGGATCTATTTCCAGGTACTGAGATGTGTTGCACTTGTTTATTTCTTTTTTCTTTTTTTCTCTTCTTTTCTTTTCTTTTCTGTATGAGATGTTTATTTGAATATATGTTTGTTACTGTACTGGGTTGGTTATGTTCATTCATATGTCAGCTGTATGGTTTTGATTTTATCTTCTTTGATTATATTTGTATTTTACCAGTTCTATTTTTTTTTTTTTTTTTCAAGTTTGATAATAAGTTACTGGTTAAGATATTTGGTAA
>BOPN01003059.1:35000-47500 GCA_017312705.2 Penaeus japonicus | reverse complement strand
CAATATTCCTAAGAAACAGCACAGGGCAGTTATCACTGTATAGGATGCATTAGCACCAATGACAGTAAAGGTATAGTACAGAAGTATCATCGAGGATGATCATTGTAGCAAATGATGTTTTTCATATATTGATTCAGAGGTGAATGTGCAGCATTTAGGTAAAATAGGGAGCAAGTTTAGGATCAGATGAGGTAGTTGTATGTTGTACATAGCAAGTTTATAGAGTTAGGAGTTTAATACACTGTTAATTTCCAGCATGTGATAATTTTTTATAAGGCCTTTAATGAAAGCATAATGATGCATTTCATGGAAAGAAGATGCTCTTTCCCTGTATAAAAAGTCTAGTAATATATAGTATATGTATTAACCCATTCACGACGGGGGCATTCCAGCCTTGTATGTCACAATGCCAGGGCTCTCGAACGCATAGGCCTAAATCAGTTAAATAAACGACGCCGTATGGCGTCCCCAGCGAACGGGCCTAGAATGCGTGGTACAGTAGTGTACCACCCGTCCAGAGAGGGTTAAATAGCAGTTAGTAGACCTAGAATGCACAAGATTTAAACATGGAAAAATATATAATCAATGAAAACAACATCAACAAGAATGAAATGCAAATGAATAAGGGTTTGAGGTAATGGGCGTCAATGAGTATGGTTGAGGGTGTGAAAACAAATGAACTGCATATATGGTGTTGTTATTTTGTCTGCCAACACTGATTTTTACTCTCTCCAGCTGTGAATATGACATATGTAAAGAACTCTAGACAAGATGTTCATATAATCAATAGTTAGATTAGATCTAGCAGGTATCCACACACCTCACTTCATGAGTTTGACAGAGTAAGTGGTATATTGATACTTGTACTCTGATTCACCTGCTAATACCTTGTCACAAGTTAGATTCAAAGCTACAAAAGAGTACAAATAACACTCCTTCTGAGATGGTGTCTGCAGATGAATCAACACATTGTTCATGGTATTCTTGTTTTGTATGCCCATGAGGTGAGGTGTGCAGATGTTTGCACACAGGATCGAATTCTTAAGTGGATTTTATGGATATTTTGTTATAGATTTGTGTGTGTGTGTGTGTGTGCGTGCGCGTGTGTGCGTGTGTGCGTGTGTGCGTGTGTGTGTTTTGTTTTTATTTGTTTTTGTATTCATGTGTATTTTTGCGCATGCGTGAAGTGAAGTGGAGCAAAGTGGAAAAAAACTTTGAAAGGAACAGAAGTAGAGAAAGAAAAAAAGAAATTAAGGTAATTAAGATGAGAGATGACAAAAGGGAGAAGAAGAGAAAGAGATAAAGATGGTCAGAGAAGATAATGAACAGTGTTTATGGATCAGTTTAAACTGATACGCTGTCATGTGAAATAGATAAAAGGCAATGCATCATTTTAGAACATTATATAGATTATAATTTTTCTATGAAGTAGAATATCTTTATGAATTCAAGTAGAGTATCTTTATGAATTCTCATAATGTTTCAGAATTTTGGAAAATAGGGACATATTCTACTTTACTCATCAGAAGTATTGACAGACAGGATTATTAGCACGCAGTTAGTGCATGGTGCATGCTTTCATAGACTTGATTGAGCTGATATAGCATTGTGATAGACAAACTCAGATTGTGATGATTGAATGAGTGGAAGGAAGCATGGTTTAAAATGCTGAATTGATTTGTAGAATGAAATTACTGTATGTATGTGCTTGATGAGCCAATTTGGGTATACTTTCCTTTTGCTGAGAACTTTCCTTGATGATATCTGTATGTTGATGCTTGATATATATGCAATGCTTTGCTTACACTCACAAACATACTCATACTCACACTCATACTCACACTCACACTCACTCTCACACTCACACTCACATTCACACTCACACTCACACTTACACTCACTCTCACACTCTCACTCTCACTCTCTCTCACTCTTACACTCACACTCATACTCATACTCATAATCATACAAATACTCATATTCACACTCTCACACTCACACTTGCATCCACACACACTCGCATCCACACACACTGGCACCCACACACACACTGGCACCCACACACACACAATGGCACTCACACACACACAATGGCACCCACACACACACACTGGCACCACACACACACTTGCACCCACACACACACTCGGACCCACACACATTCGCACCCCCACACTCTTGCACCCACACACACACTCGCACTCACACACACACACTTGTACTCGCATTCGCACTCACACGCACACGCACACTCACATTCACATTCACATTCACATTCACATTCACATTCACATTCACACTCACACTCACACTCACACTCACACTCACACTCACACTCACACTCACACTCACACTCACACTCACACTCACACACACACACACACACACACACACACACACACACACACACACACACACACACACACACACACACACACACACACACACACACACACACACACACACACACACACACACACACACACACACTCTTATAAATATACAATCACACTAGTATGCAAATTCATCAGTAGAAGCTAAACTTATTATGAGAAATGGCACCAGGCGAGAGGATCAGAAACATATGGGAACGGAGGTGTTCAGAAGTAATGAGAAGAGTCAGTAGAGAAGAAATATTACAGGGAGGTATTAGGTTATGGGAAATAGGTAAAAGAAATATAAAAGAATACAGAAATTTTGGAGTTATTTTAGTCTCTCCAGATTTTTCAGTTGGTTTGAATTCAGTTCTGTATCCCCCATCTCTCTGTTATTTTGCTCTTGCTTTTATTTTCTCTCTCTCTCTTCCCCCCCTATTCATCTTCTCTCAGATACTTTCTTCCTGCTCTGTTCCCTCCCTTCAGTGTTAGATCATGCTGTGCAAAGTTAGTAATAGAAGTCAGTTTATATGAATGTGATAGTTTCTTTGTAACTGATCAGTTAATTTGGGTTTTAAATCAACATGCTATTCAGAACAGTCTTTCATCAACATCCTTATTTAAACTTACAGAACCAACATGACTCCAAGTTGCTTTTTTCATATTTTCTTAACGTAATGTGCCTTATGTTTAATTTATTGTACTAGGTCCGGTGGAGGTAAAACCCTTCGAAAAGAAAGGATCGAATGGTTCCATCCCTTACTCTGCTTGGGGCTAGTGTCCAGACTATGCTGGTAGCTGTGTGCTCTTCTTCATGCCTGATTCAAGCAGCACTCCTATGTGTACCTCTAACACACTTACTGCATCCTGTATCACTTCTCATTTATTTTGCACTGTAATTGAACAAAGGGAGATAGGATGCTCTGCATAATTGTTACTGTTATTATTACTGTTGTTGGTATTATTTTGGGCACAATCAGATTTTATTATGTATTTCACATGTATCCAGAGAAATCATATAAAAGTGCCCAGAAAATTCACAGTGCTCTGCATCGTATAGGAAGAGAGGAAAATAACGAAAATATTCATTTGACATTCAGAGAACAGTTTCCAAAGTCTTGGTATTCATAAAAGAACTACTGCAACAAAATGAACTTTGACTAGGACATAAATAACCAGCGTGTTACCTAGAGAGTGTATTTACTTGTATCTGTCTTTTCTAGTGTGTTATGTAAGGTGTTTCTTTGAGCTTAGTTTGTGTTTTTTTGTATGTGTGTTTGGATATATTAGGCTATATATATATGTGTGCCTGTATGTGTCTACATTTGTGTGTGTGTGTGTGCTTGTGCCATGCGTGGGCTGTGTGTTTGTTTGTGCTGTGCGTGTGCTTGTGCTGTGCGTGTGCTTGTGCTGTGCGTGTGCTTGTGCTTTGCGTGTGCGTTTGTGTGTGAGTGTGAGTGTGAGTGTGAGTGTGAGTGTGAGTGTGAGTGTGAGTGTGAGTGTGAGTGTGAGTGTGAGTGTGAGTGTGAGTGTGAGTGTGAGTGTGTGTGTGTGTGTGTGTGTGTGTGTGTGTGTGTGTGTGTGTGTGTGTGTGTGTGTGTGTGTGTGTGTGTGTGTGTGTGTGTGTGTGTATATGTATGTGTATGTGTGTGTGTGTGTGTGTGTGTGTATGTGTGTATGTGTATGTGTATGTGTATGTGCGTGAGTGTGTATGCGTGTGTGTGTATGTGTATGTGTATGTGCGTGTGTGTGTATGCATGTGCGTGGGTGCGTGAGTGTGTAAGTGTGTGAGTGTGAAAGTGTGAGAGTGTGAGTGTGTGAGTGTGTGAGTGTGAGTGTGTGTGTGTGTGTGGTGTGTGTGTGTTTGTGTGCATGCATGCAAGTATGTGGTGCAGAGGGATTACATATGTATAGGTATTTGTGTGTATGTACTTTTGAGTAGAAGGATGTATATACATGTGTGTTAATTCATGTGCGTGCATGTGTGTCCATGTGATCATATTTATGTTTTTGCTTTTGAGTTCAATGAGAGGCTTTCAGCTTATACTCTAATGACTAATTATTTCTGTGAATTAACAAAACGGTGTTTACTAGACATAAGACTAATTTACTGACTATCTTAAAAAATGTAGGTTGTTTTCACAAGTAATTTTGAATAAAACGAAATCTTTGTATTTTAGGTACATTTTGAAAGATTTTTATTAGCTATTGCTGACACTTTTATATTGCGTGGAAATTGAGTGGGTAAAGAATGTATCAAAGTTTTATTTGCATTTTCATTAAGAATGTAATTGAGTGAAGGCAAGGAACTGAAATGAGCTAGATCTGACACTTGGGGAAAAAAAAGAAAAAAAAGAAATGCGATATTGCAGGTTCGATGTCTTTCCAGTCAGTGACTGTGCTTGTGATTTTTTGACATTGTGAAGATCAGTATTCTTTTAAAATTCATTGTAGTTTGCAGAATGGTATCAAAAAAGGCTTATCCTATAGTTGAAAGTCCGGCAGTGCTTACTTAATTTTTCATCATTTTTTACCTTTTCTGTAAAATTTGTCTAAGAGAATTCTATATGATTGATACAGTTATCATTATTTCTTAATTTTTTTCTTGTTATCATAATTGTTAATGTTTTCACTTTCATTATTATTGTTAGTGATGTTATCATTATTATTATTGTTTATTATTATTATTGATATGATTATTATTATTTTTCATATTATTGTCATTTTTGTTCTTATAAGTGTTTTGTAGTCATTTATCTTATAGTATATAAATATATATATCTTATTGTGTCATACTATACATCATAACTGTACTTTTTGTTGAACATGATATAAGAGGGTTAGTTATTCTTAGTAAGCTGCAGATATGTTGACACAGAGAAGTTTATACTCTCATTTAGTCACTTTTACTTTATCTTTCTCCACTTCTGTAGTCACATTCCACCTATACTCTCTCTCACACTCACAGGCACATGCACACTCACATGCACAGGGACACACACACACGCACACGCACACACACACGCACACGCACAGACATATGCGCACACACACACACACACACACACACACACACACACACACACACACACACACACACACACACACTCTCTCTCTCTCTCACACACACACACCTCTCTCTCTCTCTCTCTCTCTCTCTCTCTCTCTCTCTCTCTCTCTCTCTCTCTCTCTCTCTCTCTCCCTCTCTCTCTCTCTCTCGCTCTCTCTCTCTCTCTCTCTCTCTCTCTCTCTCGCTCTCTCTCTCTCTCTCTCTCTCTCTCTCTCTCTCTCTCTCTCTCTCTCTCTCTCTCTCTCTCTCTCTCTCTCTCTCTCTCTCTCTCTCTCTCTCTCTCTCTCTCTCTCTCTCTCTCTCTCTCTCTCTCTCTCTCTCTCTCTCTCTCTCACTCTCTCTCATCCTCAGTCTCAGTCTCAGTCTCTCACATTTGCACATTCTTATACTATTTCTATTCTTAGTATTTATACATGAAGAAATTAAATCCAGAGTGGCCAGCTTTTGGCATACATAATCTTTATGATTTTAATGTAAACATTACAAGGGTTAAGATATTTACTTAATCATTATGATATGAATTTATAATTTCTACATTTTAAAGTTCTTGTCTAGCAACTTGCTGATCCAGATATGCACTACAATTAGCTTCTTTATAATTATACAAGCGTTAGGCTCTGAATATTACACATTCTGTCTTTGGTGTTCTATAAGATTCACTTATTTTTCCCAAAAATAGTATACAAAAATTTCCCTGCATCTGTTGTACTCAAATCACCAATGCTGAGGCCAAGACGAATTGCTCATGGCGTAAAGAGTATAGTTATTTTGTTGAGTTGTAGTAGCCTGTAGTCAACCAAATAACCAAATTTTATGCCACTTATTATGTTGCTTATATTCATAGCAAACCAAATGATTTCAGACAGAGAGTTCTTGAAGATATAAAGTAATAACTGTGCTTATATCTCTGAATATTTTGGTATACTTGAGCAAACCAAGCCTACGCAAGATATCAGTACATTCTGGTCAGAGGTTGATTTTGCAATATTGAGTAATTTTAGATATATTTTTGTCACTAAGCCATACTGATTTACTTATTCCCAACTTTGAAGATGATGATTTTAATTTTTTGGGGGGTAATGATATTCAGGGTTCTGTTGATGATTGAAATATTTCAATGGAATACTGGCATTTGCTTCTACTATTGCATGAGTAAGATACTAGAGTTTATTTCCGAGTTGCAAATTTTCCTTCAAATGTACAGAATTGTTGTTTTGGTTGAAGCATAAACATTGAACCATTTCTCACTTACTGAAATATGTATACTTCCTTTAGCTGTAGTATTCCTCTTAGAAGAAATCACTTGAAGATTTTAAATACACATGTAGAATGAAATATGCCTTTTTTTATGGCATTGCTAATGACTGGCACCTGTATAGTTCGCAATCGTAGGAACTTGACTTCTGCTCAAAGTTCAGTTTTATAGTTTCTTTAATTTTTGTCTGGCAAATGAAAGTTTAAGATTAAGATCTGAATTGAAGAAAATAGAGAATTATTATTGATATGGGAAAATCTTTTCTCAAACATAAAATGAATATTTGTAACTTTATACTATTATAAGGATTTAGTCCTTCACCTGTTCACTTAAAAGCTTGTCAACACATGCACTAATATATTTATAAAATATCACAGAAAAATACATAATGCAAGGATATATCATGGTGATTATATCAGTGCAGCAAATAGAATTAGTTTTATCATCGATAAAGATGAACTGGCGTAAGTCATCCTTTTACATGTAAGCATTAGTATGTATGTATATAGATACAAACATAAATAAACATACACATATACACACAAACAAATACACATGCATGCATGCAAGCATGCATACATATATATACACATACTTAAACATATACCCACATGCATACCTACACATGCAACCCACACAGGCACATGCACACATTTGATTTCTTTACTTTTCGTTTAGTTTATGTATTGTTAACTTGTACAAGCACTACCTTGTGAAAATGTATACAAATCTGAAACTGGAGTTTTGTGTAATGTTCCACGGACTAACACAGGCATGTAAAATGATGCCAGGGAATATGGTATATTGTCATTCATATGTGCATGCTGTAATTATGTACCAGACATATTTGTATTTTATCCCTCACATTGCAAGAATAGCACAGGGTGCTGTGATTTGCAATCCTCTCATTGATATTCTATCATCCTGTATGTTTGCTAATTTTCAATTTGTATCTGGAGCATAATTTCAAAATTATATTTCCTTTTAATACTTCCTAAATTCATGCAGTGTGAGGGACACAAGATACAAGCAAAAATGCAGTCACTCATCACCAAATTAAGGGAATCAGTGTTCATGGAGGTATAAAGTTATTATTTATAATGTTGATATTTTGAACAATTACTTTTATCATTTGAACTTGATTTGTATTTGCAAGGGCACTGAAATATCAGCAAGTATGCACTTTACTATTTTGCAAGACTTGCTCGTTCATTGTGATCAGCATCAAGTCATGTTGATCCAAAGAAGTGCAAATACTTATCTCTTTATTCCCAAAATGCCCCTCTGATCATATTCTTTCTGTTCCACCAGATGGCTTCGCATTCTCGCAAGAAGAGCATGGAGTAATGGGTCAGTCAGAAGTCATCAGGGCCTATGACACGACCCAACCCAAACCAGGTGGTATGTAAGCTGATGAAGCAGGATACCCAAGAGGTGTATCCCTTGTTATCTACACTATGGTCACACTTTGGTCACAAATGTGTTTTCACGGTTTTTGCTTTTTATTTATAATGAAGATAGAAATATATGTTGTTAAAGGTATTGGAAAAGAAAGTGTAAAGAAAGTGAACTGAATGATAAAAGACAGAATATGATCTACTTAATTCATAATCTATGTATGGCCTGTTAGATACCAAAGGTTTATTCTAGTCTTCTGTTGTTCCTTCCTATTGCTTTCTTTTGGCAGTGTAGTTCTATAAATTATACATCATCAGACACATGCTTGTCCCAAAATATTATGATACATGAGATCTCAAAATATTCACAAATGATTAGATAATTTATGATCTTTAACTAACTTGTGTTTTAGCCTTCTTTGGGTTGTGTTTTAATGCGTTTGTATGTAGACTTACAGTTCTATGTCTTTTTGGCATGTTATTTGAAGGCCGTGGTCACTTTTCAGAGATGATAATTGATGACATTATTAGTTAACTCAGTTGGTGAATTGTTAAATAGAAAACTTGAATTCCGGATTGGCTCCAGCTTGCCGAAGATGTGGGATTTTGTATTATTCCAGATAGGAAATCAGGATTCGTAGCACCTTGAAAAATCCAAGTGAGAACTTCACAAAGAACATTAAAGATTATCTTTGTCCTCTTGGAAATACGAGGTTACTATCAACAGGTAAAGATGTATGAATGTATATTGGAATGTTCATATAGTTGGTGTTAAGTTAGTTGAATTAATACCATGTTTAAATGTTTAAAGTTTAAACCAGTGTTTGTGAGAATCTTAACAGTTGAATTATAACAAAACAACAGATCATTCTGAAACACAGCAGTTATATTCAGTGTTGATTTTGAAGGGTGTTGACGAACTGTACTGCGATCATGAACGTCAACAATTTAAACACAAATGGAATTTATGCCAGTTGATGATATATGCAAAGAAAGACTTTGAATTGTTCATAAGGGGAGAGTATGTATAATAAAGAAAATAAAAGAATTCTAAATGCAAGAAAATTATGGAAAATTTGAATGGTGATTTGTGTGTAATACTTGTATAGTATCACTTAATTTGTCCTTGCTTTATATAAAAAAAATACACATGTAGGTTTTTCATTGTGCACTAACTATCAACTAATTGGAAGTAAGACCTAACTTGTCAAATAAATGGGAGTTTTAAATTTGAACAGCACACTCTGATCCTGGCACTAGTAACCAAGACTTATAGTAAAGGATGCTCTTCACACAATGCAGTTATTTATGTCAGTGATATGAAGTCTCTTTCTATCTGAAAATTACATCCTGAATATGTAATGGAAATTACGCTGGTTTCATTCGCAATGCTGAAGTTGCAAATGGGTACAGTCGTATTCTATGTATGATTTTGATAAACTAGGAAGAACATGAACTGAAAATAGGATTAAATCAATAATTGTCCAGCCAATTTTACAGACTTTGTATAGGAATTTGAGTAGTAACTTTCTATAGATGAAGACTATAAATTTTTCTTCAAATGAAGGTATTGCACATGGCTATCATTATCATCAACTAAGAGAACTTGTCATTTAATTAGAGTAGGATCCTCCATGTAAAAAAAATGAAGCCCCACTTGTGCCTGATAGTCCAAGATGATGTACCTAGGTGTTGAAATGAGACAAGCAGTTTAGAAGAATTTAGAGAAAGTGAGAAAAAAAATAAGATAAAAATAAAATCTACTTTTTATACTAGTAAGACTTTGGTATTACTGAACAACACAGGTGCATAGAGCCAAGAGGTATATACTGGCTAATTGGTCAAGCCCATCTGGACTATTGTAGGTTTTTTGGGAAGGCATCATTGGCACTTAAGATAAAAGAGCAAAATCTAATTGCAGACTTGTTTTGTAAACTAATGCAAGTATATTATGAAAAGAGGGATTTTGATACTAAAAAAACTGTTTATGCAGTGGTTCTTGAGTATAGGTAAGAAATATTGTAAAGCTGTGTTTATTAAATTAGATCATTCTTTCATTTGATTATATTGTATAAACAGATCTCATGTCATGGAAGATAGACCTCTTCAAGTTGATGATGGTAGTTAGAAGTAATATGGAAGCTTTGCAATCTTCCATGGTCACTATACCATAAAGGTCACAGGATGTTTTTCCGTGTGATATGTTCCTTCCTACAAATATGACATTTTTCCAGTAGGGAATTTATATGTGGTCTGCTATATGGATTGTGTCTGTGTTGTCTAGTTACGATGGGTGTGTGTCACTGTGTGTGGCCCTTTGCAGTGATCCTTATTCTGGCCTGCCGTCATGCATCTCTTGCCGATTCATCTTTTGTGATTGACTTAACGGTACAATTCTTCACTTTAGATGAATGAGAGTAAAAGTAACAAGATAAAATAAATTCTTTCATACTGCACCCTTAAATACCAAGAGAGGATGTTCTATAGTCAATTGTGCCAGGATAAGTTGGTATATTAGTCAACTCTTGTCACATACACTAAATTTTTAATGTACTTAATGGAAAGAAAAAATATAAAGATTTAGGTTTATTGAAAAAATGATGTGTATTTGTCCTCTATTCTTGTTTCATATGTATGTGTGTTATGTGTGTGTGTTTGTATGTATGTATATGGCAATGAGACAGATAGGATATTTACCTGTCTGTCTATTGACTTCCTTGTGGTATTGGGCGCTGAATATCAAATCACCTGCTCTGTGTCCGTGGGTTATCGTACGACATGTCAGACAAATGCCTGAAGTCCCTAGATAGTATTGACATTTATCTGAGGTTATCCCCTACTTTACCTTTGATATTATATATCTAATAATAAGTTATCAGAATGCAATGAGTAGTATGACAGAGTATTTCTTAAAAAAGCTTCACATCATTGTAAGTTGAGTTTAAGCTACCTGATAGATAAATATTATATTTTGCATAATCAGCTTTATATGTTTTTCACTGAATTCCCTTCCCTCCACCTGCCCCTTCCCCTGTTTGATTTAATATATTAAATTATAAATATTTTATTCCCCAAGAAGCAAGAAAAGCAAGGATTCTTGCAATATGTAGTTGATGGGTAACAGAAAACAGTGCAGATATTGTTGACTTGTGGAGCTTCATTTAATATTTTTGTAACATATAACATGTTCAAAATATTCAGGCAGGTCTTAATATTGTGTTGTGCATGTATCAAAGGAATTCTAATTACATGGTTATAAGTCTTGTGGTATTGTTTGATTAACACCTTATACTATTATAAGATAGATGTGTCAGTACATGGAAAATTGATAGATGAATAATGAAAATAATTTTTTCAGTGATTTACCTGCTACTAAGAATCAAGCAAGCTAATAGATCAGCCAAGTCTAAACAATTGACTTTTACCGAGAAATAATGATCTAAAAACCACACCACTCACACCATATTTATGTAACAAAAAGACAACACTCCAGTAACTTGGACCACAGCTCAGCGAGGTGTGTCTTGACAGGTGTGCACAAACTTAATTTGGCAAATTGTTTGTACAGTATACATCTGTAGAAGAAATTTCTTTTAAACAAAAATAAGGATGCTTTGTCCTGATTGACCCTGATTCATGCATCTCCCCCAAAAAGTATATAATTAGGCTATATACCATTAATGTCAGGAATATTTTACCAGACCTGTTTAGGAGATCAGCATCCACATTATCAGTCCCTTAAACACAATCTTTCTGATTCTGAAGGACTACACACTCAAGGCCGCCTTACTGGTCTATTATTAGAAGATTTCGCTGTGTTCATGCATAATAGACTAGTGGCTTGTGAGCTACTTCTGAGATGAATTATTTCCCATTTTAAGTAATATTCAAAGCTTTGAACACTAAACAATATTTATTTTTTCTCACTGTCTTATAATTTCCTAATTGCATAAGCCACTGGGAATGGAGAATCATTTATGCATTGGAGTAGTACAGCAGTAGAATCAGGGAGTAGAATCAGGTAATTTGAAATTGACAAATTGACAATATTGATTTCAACATCACAAATCTTTCAGCCAGTTCACACGTCCATAACAAAGGTGCCCTTATTCCTAAGGAATAAACATGCAATATAAGGAAAGATCAAAGAGTGTTGGCATCTGCATCAGAACATCTATTTTATCACACTGAGGATTCAGATGTTTCCTGTCTATCACTAAGCCTAAATAACTATTGTCATTAAATCAAAGCCTATACTTTAAGGGTTGAACTGTCAAACTGAGATAGTAGTCACTATGTGTAGTTTCAAATCTTTAACATAAATGAAAATATAGTCTGTAAAACTCAATTAAACGTTTATGTGTTGGGAATACTATCAAGAACTTCTGTCTTCCAGAGGGTGG
>BOPN01003059.1:5000-10000 GCA_017312705.2 Penaeus japonicus | reverse complement strand
AAAACAAGCAATGGGGAAAATGAATTAACCATCCAGTTCTGTAACTATGGCTGTCACCCATCTATATTCATGAAGGGCTATAAAGGATATATCAATATGCCAGCCCCTGGATCGGGGACATTAGATAATTGATTTATGAGATAGTGAAATGCGGCAATCCATACCGTAGAGTTATGATCATGTTGTTATCCTCTACTAAATACAAGATGAGTTGGGATGTATGAACGTACGCTAAATCACAGCTATTTCTTAACAACGAAAGAAGCTATATTTTGTATTTTATAATTTTCTTTCCGCGTGTACATGCACGTGGTATGCACATCAATTCCCAATCTCATGTAAAAAAGGATAACATTTAAATAAAAGCTGATTTTAGTTCATGGCGTCATCTGAGACTGATTTAACATTGTGCATACAGCCCATTTGTATTTCTCTTTCTTAATACACTGCTTTATATTCTATTACTAACTTGGTACCTCTGATTGTGAAATTTAAAGAGTCAAGGCAAGACAAAGAAACTGCACAATGTGCTAAATTACTAAAGTGCTTATGTAATAATGACATTAAGGGCCTTTATTTTGATTTGGCTGTATGCCTACAAAAAATTGTACGTTGACAAAGCATTGTTGATATTTTCCTATCGGAATTACTGGAGATAAGCCATTCAGGGCCATTAGTTTCTATCAAAACATTCCTATAATTGTATACACATCTCTTCATAGACATACACGCCCAACTTCTATCTTTTAATACACACAAATAAAAAAAGAAGAAAAAAAGTGCCCATTCCCAAATCACTATGCTTCCCCCCAACCTGATTTCCCTTTCCACAGGATCTACTTCGATGGCATGCTGGTGAAGGAGGACCGCCTCGCAGGACGCAGCACGGACTTCCCTCTCAACGGGACGCTGTACGTGGGTCAAGACCAGGACAGGTTCGACGGCGGGACTGACCCCGACCAAACCCTCAGTGGCTTCGCAGCTCAGGTCAGTTATCGAGGGAGGGAGATAGAATGTTTATTTATCTATCTGTCTAAATTCAAATATATCTAACTATTTATCTGTCTTTCGTTCTATATATCTTTCTATCTATTTCTCTGTCTATCGATCTGATTGTCTGTCTTTCTAAAATTACAAGCTATGCATGGTAATGAAAGGTTGTTTTCACAGTTAAATCTCTGGGACTACGCGCTCGAGGAGAGGACTGTGAAGAGTCTGTCTGGATGCCTCGAGAATCTACGGGGAAACGTGCTGTCGTCGGACGTCGCCGCGATGGACCAGCCCGGAGTGACGAGAGAGACAGTTCCTCACCGAACGTTCTGCACCGAGGAGCCGCGCTTCGTGATAGTCCCGCTCATTCGACAAGCACCTGGAGCCCGGTCGTTCTGCAGCCTTGTTGACAGCGAGTTCTTCATTCCCCAAGACGAGAAAACCAACAACCGATTGTACGAAGAGAGTAATGCCTTCACGGAAGTGTGCGACTTCAAGAGCTACCGACGGCTGCTTCTGGCGGGCACCGACGAAGAGGAAGAAGGTGTTTGGATTAACATGAATACCAGACAGCCATTAAACTTTACACCATGGTCTGACGGTGAGCCGAATAATGGAAAGAACGACAACTGCGTTGTTATGCGGAATGACATGCCTCGATGGGGCGACCTCATCTGCACTTATAGCAACTGCTTTTCTTGCGGAATGACAAGTGAAAACTTTTTCTTTGTACGAGGATTGTGTAAATCCAATCAACACCAAATCCGCTTCATAATGGACGGGTATGTGAACACACGTCCATACTTCAGGGGTTACTACGGCATGGCCATCTATAATGTTGGCGAAGGAACCTGGGTCTTCAAGGACACGATGGCCAATTTAACACTGGCTACCATGACCATGGAGCAACCAGAAGAATACCCACTTGGACGGACGGTGTGGCGCGTCCTCGAACCCTTCTGTGACTTCGCTGTCGAGGACGAAATGAGTCTTGGTCTGTCCTCATGCACCATCGAAGAGTTCATGTGTTCCGACGGCTCGTGCGTCCCCAGGAACGTTCGCTGTAACCTGAGGGAAGACTGCGTGGACGGAAGCGACGAGAACGACTGTGGAATCGTCCTGTTCACCGACAGGTACGCCAGTCACCGCCCTCCCCCCGGGAGGACCTTCCGGGAGGTGTTGTACATCCAACCTCACGTCCACCTCGTCAGGTTCTCCAAGATCGACGACATCAACCTCGCCTTCTACATGGAGTTCGAGGTCCACCTCACGTGGACTGACCGGAATTTGAAGTTTAAGAACCTCAAGAAGGAGGAAGACAAAAACAAGTTGTCCGCCGAAGAGGTTGCCTCCATCTGGACGCCAGAGATCGAGTTCCTAAACGTCAACGACGGTTTGTTGAAGAAACTCAAGTCGAACGTGTTCGTACGTCAGACGGGCGAGGCAGAACCTCCGGACTTCAATGACGTCATGATGGGTGAGGTTATACACATGGCTAGTGATGGATTTGTATATACAATTTACTTGTAGATGTGCACAAAAAAACGTTGGTTTACTTTAACCATATACTAGTGCTTGTGATTTTGATATTCAGTGTTTTCATACATATAAAACTTTTATGATTCTTTCACAATGTTTCACCTTTTTCCAGAGTTCACTGATCTTTAAAATTTTCTACATTAAGAGTTATTTAGTTAAAGCTGTAATGTCATAAGGTCGAATATTTGTTAAAAAGCATCATCCCCCTTTTCATGATTTTTCCTGAAGAACTTTCATGATGTTTGCATTAGAACCACTTTCATAATATTTTATGTGCCCTCTTGTAGGTTTGATAATGATGGAATGTGATAATTTACTGTTAGTTTTACCATTATCACAATTCTGTTACTAGATACCGTTGTCTTTATCAATATCACACACCATATATCATATATGTATTTGTATACATATATACATATATGTATATGTGTCTTCGCCGCCAGAGACGATCTACCTGCCGAGCAGCGCCTCCCTCGTGAGCAAGACCTTCTACTCGGCCAGCTTCTCCTGCAACTTCTACCTCTTCAGCTACCCCTTCGACACGCAGGTGTGCTCGCTGCTCATTGAACTCGACTCTGCAGACACATCTGTTGTTAATTTCATTGTAAGTTCAAGCATAAAGGAATTTAGACTTTGAAAGAACATAATGTGAAAAACAAAAACAAAATATACTTCTATTTGCAAGTTTTGCTAAAGGTTTCTTGAATTAAACACAAAAGGTCGTTTACGGGAAATTCATTTCTTTAAATATCTGCAGAATGACAGCGTTGTTTACACCGGTCTGTTGAAGCTCCCGAAGTACGACATAACGGAAATAATTTCAAAGCTTGGGGAGAAATCGGACTACGCCATTTTGGAGGTGGGCGATCTTTTTCATTACTATTTTCATCACACAGACTTGCGTATGAATCCTTATATAAACGCTTAAACATACTCATACACAAACACACTGTATTGTACTGGATTTAAAAAACAATATATCTCTCTCTCTGTATGTCTGTCCCTGTCTCTCTCTCTCTTTCTACACACACACTTAAGTAAATATCACATACTCTATAACAGGTCAAATTCGCGTTGGAGAGGCGCTGGAGTCTGCTCGTGTTGACCATCTTCATCCCAACGATCCTCTTGCTGGGCATCGGCTACGTCACGCTCTTCATTCGCCTGGCGGACTTCGACGTGAGTTGCTAAGCGAAGTCGAAGTCACGCCAGTGCCTGACTTCCAGTTCCTGTTCGCAGTTATAGCTCAGTATGTTTACATCGAGGTTTGTTGCTCCATGGAATCCGTTCCACTTAAGTGCTCTTCCGCGTTGGCTCTCTCAGGTGCGGACGGTCATGACGCTGACGACGCTGCTGGTGCTGTACACCCTCTTCAACCAGGTGTCCACCAACCTCCCCGACACCGCCTACATCAAGATGATCGACATGTGGTTCTTCTTCTGCATCTTCCTCATCTTCGCCGTGAACATCCTGCACGTTCTGGTGGAGCACCTCCCGTCAGCCGACAACAACGTCATCAACATTTCTCCGAACTCCAAGAGCGTCAGGGTCTCAAGACTCAGGTGGGGAACATTCTGGATTCTTTGATGGCTCTGTCATGGCGCCATGATTCCGGCGGAGGGGATGGCACTAAACAGGGTTCCTGTCCCTCCACAGGAAGGTCACCGGCCCTTGGACTATGAGGATGGCACTAATCGGGGTTCCTGTCCCTCCACAGGAAGGTCACCGGCCCTTGGACTATGAGGATGGCACTAATCGGGGTTCCTGTCCCTCCACAGGAAGGTCACCGGCCCTTGGACTATGAGGATGGCACTAATCGGGGTTCCTGTCCCTCCACAGGAAGGTCACCGGCCCTTGGACTATGAGGATGGCACTAATCGGGGTTCCTGTCCCTCCACAGGAAGGTCACCGGCCCTTAGACTATGAGGATGGCATTAATCGGGGTTCCTATCCCTCCACAGGTCACTGGGTCCCCAGACTATGAGGATGGCACCAATCGGGGTCCCCTGTCCCTCCACAGGAAGGTCACCGCCCCTTGGACTATGAGGATGGCACTAATCGGGGTTCCTGTCCCCCCACAGGAAGGTCACCGACCCCATATCATGAGGATGGCACTAATCGGGGTTCCTGTCCCTCCACAGGAAGGTCACCGGCCCTTGGACTATGAGGATGGCACTAATTAGTTCCTGTCCCTCCACAGGAAGGTCACCGGCCCTTAGACTATGAGGATGGCACTAATCGGGGTTCCTGTCCCTCCACAGGAAGGTCACCGGCCCTTGACCATGAGGATACGCACCAATCGTGGGTTCCTGTCCCTCCACAGGAAGGTCACTGGCCCTTGGACTATGAGGATGGCACTAATTGGGGTTCCTGTCCCTCCACAGGAAGGTCACCGGCCCTTGGACTATGAGGATGGTGAGAGTCCGGGCTTCCAATGCTGTGTCTTCGTCTTCAACGTGGTAGCCTTGGAT
>BOPN01003058.1:163670-166170 GCA_017312705.2 Penaeus japonicus | reverse complement strand
ACTTTATTAATCTTTAAATCATCTTATTTACTTTTTCTTTTTGGGAGCGGATTCAGATAAATAGATAACTCGAGGATTTATGAAACTGAACAAGACGACTAGTTGTCACTCGCCATATTAGGAAAAAAAGATAATGATGTTTACACGAAAGAATGTTGACTACGACATTTATTTATCATCTTGTTTTTTTCTCCCAAAAATCCATATCTCGAAGATCAGATCGATGTTTTCTGACTTCCTGGCTTTCTTCTGAGTGTTCGCCGCCTATCTTAGCCTGGCTGGAATTGCACCGGAGAGTCCTCGACGGGCTTTGAAAATGCGAGCCCCCCCCCCCCCTCTTAAAAAGAAGACAAAAATGGATCTTCTGTCCACATGTCGGTCAAGTATCTCGGCGTAGTTTCGCTCACCGACCCACCGGCTTCTGAGCGCTAGATTCGGTCGCTACATAAGCTGCCAGTGACATCACGAAGGCGTTCCACTATCAATGCGACGTCTCCATTAGCAATGACGTCATTAAGAAGGCGACAAGTCGATCAATCCGCCGAAAGGACATCAGCTTGAGGGGGAATGGTTAGTGTTATCACCTAAGTGATGAACTATTACCAGTGACGTCATGAAGATGGCGCTTAGTTAGTGGTTCCACTTAAGTGACGTCGTGAAGATGACGATTATTTAGTGGTTCCACTTAAGTGACGTCGTGAAGATGACGCTTATTTAGTGGTTCCACTTAAGTGACGTCGTGAAGATGACGCTTATTTAGTGGTTCCACTTAAGTGACGTCATGAAGATGGCGTTTACTTAGTGGTTCCACTTAAATGACGTCATGAAGATGGCGCTAAGTTAGTGGTTCCACTTCAGTGACGTCATGAAGATGGCGCTTACTTAGTGGTTCCACCCAAAGGACATCATTACGCTGTAGGCCTGTACCACTACAGAAACAATGGCACCATGACCAGCGACATCATCAAGAAAGTGATAATTGCCAGGGCGTTTCTGGCACATCCAGCCCAGTCCATTTCCCCCAACCCTTCCGTCCGGCTCTCCCCTCCGGGCCAGCCAGTCCCTCATAGCCCTCGGAATCCAGCCCCCAACCCCTTTAAACAGGACGCGGGGATTCCTTCAGTCTCTGCCATTTACGATTTTTCCCCTTTGTAACACGGCACCATGGCTTCCCTCTGTTGGTCATCCCCCTCCCTTCCCCCCACCCCCACCCCCCGCGGCTCCTCCCTCTTTTCCCCTTTACGATTCTGGCCTTTCCAGCGACCTCGAATCTGACCTTCTCCCCTCGCTCGCCCTCCCATGGCCCTTCCCCTACCCTCCCCTCCCTACCTTCGCTCTCCCCCTCCCCTCGTCGGCACCTAGTGGACGCTGCCTCCCCCTGCTGGTCCATCCCCCTCCCCCTCCCCCTCCCCCTTCCCCCCTCTCTCCATCCACTCCTCCCCCTCTCTCCCTGGTATGTGCCTGATACGCCTGGGGAGGAGGAGGAGGAGGAGGAGGAGGAGGAGGAGGAAGTGCAAAGGCAGAGGAAGAGGAAGGTTCATAGGGGTAAGAATGGCAATATGAAAAGAAAGCGAAGAGGAAGATGAAAGAGGAAGAGAGAAAAGAAGAATGTAGGTGAATGAAAGAATTGGATGAATTGATAATGATAAAAAAACCCAGTCAAGACGGAGTGGAATCAAAGAAAATGCTGAAGACAGCGAGGATGAGCGAGAAAGAGAAATAACCCTTTTGCTAATCTCTTGCTCCTCTCCTCTCTCTCTCTCTCCTTCGCTTCCTTCACGCTCTCTCCCGACATCCTTCAGCTCACTCTCTGAAGTCACCGCCAGTCGAAGCTCTTTAAAACTCAAAACACTTCTTTTGAACTTCTTAGCCTTCTCCACCCTGTCTCCTTTGCCTCCGTCACCCTGCCACCTTGTCACCCTGGCTTTCTTCACCTTGACTTCCTTGCTTCTCCACCTTGACTTCCTTGCTTCTCCACCTTGACTTCCTTGCTTCTCCACCTTGACTTCCTTGCTTCTCCACCTTGACTTCCTTGCTTCTCCACCTCGACTTCCTTGCTTCTCCACCTTGACTTCCTTGTCTTGTTCACCCTATCACCCTTGCCTTCCTTACTCTACTTCCCTTTGCCTTCTCCAGCGTATCACCCTTTCTCTCTCCTCCGTCCACCGAAAATTGATCAGCATAAAAAGATAGAAAGGAAGACAAACAGGCAAACAAGAAAAGCAATAAGAGAAAGAATGACGAAGATGAATAAACAAATAAAAAGAAAAAGGATGAAGGAAAACGAGAAGGAAGGAAGAGGCAAAGGAGAGCCAAAGGAAGGGCGAGGACGAAGGGTAAGAGGCTCAAGACAGAGACAGAGGAAGAGGGAGAACAGAAAAAGAGAATAAAAAGAGAAGGGCGAGAAGGGGAAAAAGACAGAATAAGAGAGAAGAAGAGGCAGGCAAGGAAATAAAAACCACGGTCCCCATCGGCTGGACCCTCGCCAGCCCCCCATTAG
>BOPN01003058.1:151170-153670 GCA_017312705.2 Penaeus japonicus | reverse complement strand
ATTTTGTGTGAATTCCTATATAAGTACATACTTGCGCACATGCACACACACACACACACACACACACACACACACATACACACGTACACGCGTGTGTGTGTATGAATAAGCAGTCACTCCCCGTATAGAAGGTGTTTACGCAGAAGGACGCAGACGAAGCCGAGAGAGAAGAAAGAGCAGATTTCCGCGCCTTGGCCAGCCGGGGAGGAGCGCGTCTTAACAGCATTGTATAAAAGCAGCTTCCAGGCCTCCGCTGGGCGGCCTCGTTCCTTCTCCCCGGGCGAGGTCACGGGTCATGTGGGTCGACGGAGGGCTGATGGCCTGAGGAGGGAGGAGGGTTGCAAGGGAAGGTTTCATGTCCAACGGGATGGAAGGTTGATGCTGGAAAGCTAAATAGGAGACGGGAAGAGGCTGGAAGGGGATCGAGCACATGCGTGCAAGAGACGAAGATTGCGAGGGCTAGCCATGAGGCTAGATCACAGAGATAGGGCGGATCGTCGCGGAGGCGAAGGGAGACGAGAGGATGGATGGCGAGGGAGAACGGCGGCGCGAGGGAGAGTTACGAGACAGGAGCGATGCTAAGAAACACGATGGAGATGTGAAGGAGATGTATCGAGGCAAGACGAAGGCGGATCGGAGGCGAACAGAGCGGCGCGATGCGTCACGCGATCGAGATGGACGGCCGTGCGGGAAGATGGAGGCAAGAAGGAGATTCTAAGATGATGATGGAAGTGCGAGGGAGGTTGTCATGTGGAGGGAGAGGATGGAGGGAGCGGGAGTTTTGGGACGGGCGGGTGGCACCTGTTTGCGGTGCGGGAGCCTGGGAGGGCCCGGAGGGGGCGGGAGGGGGCGGGAGGGGGCCGGAGGGGCCCGGAGGAGGCGAGGGTGAGGCGGTGCCATTGACGCAGGCGCCCCGGGACAGGGCACGCAGGCGCCCTGGGAAGCGCGGCCGCCGCTGCGCCTGTGCTGCTGGTGTTCGCCAGTGTGTATGTTAGCCCCGTGATGATCGCCGTGGTCGCGCTGTGGTCCCTACGCCCGCACCCAGGGACGGGCGGCGCCCACACCCGCACTCCGGGCTGTTGAGTGGGGCGCAGCCACGGTGTCGGCAGGCCGCTGAGGCCCGCCCAGAGAACCGCCCGCAGCAGCAGCAACGCCCACGACGCTGCTTCTGCTGCTGGTGGTTGAGGTGGTGGCGCTGGCTCTGCCTGGCCGCGCCCGCCCACCAGCACGAGGAGGACACACCTCAGCACCAGCACCAGGCAGCGGGGGGGCACCAGGCGGCGGCGGCGGGGCACACGCACAAGCTCCTGCCACGACTACAGCGCCCTCAGGAGGGGCAAGAGGAGCTCCCCTCTTTAAACGACGGCGGCGGGTGCAGCAGCGGTGGCGACGAAGGCGCTGGTGCGGTTGGTCAGGGCAGCATGGCGCTCCTAAACACGATAAACTCGCCTCCTGCCCATTGCTTCGTCAAGCGGACTTTCCACAAGCCCGTGTACTGCCACCACTGCACAGATCTGCTGTGGGGCATCATCGGCCAGGGCTACACCTGCGAGGGTGAGTGTCCTTCCCCCTACCCTTCCCTCCCGCACCCTCACCCGCATCAAGGTGTACCTTCATGACACACCCGCAGTACAACGGTACTTGGTTTCGGCCTCGGCGAAAAGGGAGAAACATCCAATGCGTGTGTGAATACATATATGCGTGCGTGCGTGTGTGTGTGTGTGTGTGTGTGTGTGTGTGTGTGTGTGTGTGTGTGTGTGTGTGTGTGAGTGAGTGAGTGAGAGAGAGAGAGAGAGAGAGAGAGAGAGAGAGAGAGAGAGAGAGAGAGAGAGAGAGAGAGAGAGAGAGAGAGAGAGAGAGAGAGAGAGAGAGAGAGAGAGAGAGAGAGAGAGAGAGAGAGAGAGAGAGAGAGAGAGAGAGAGATGCGCGTCTACATGTACCGTGACTCCCGTGTGGATCATGTCAGCCACATCACGGGGCGAACGAAGCAACGCATGTCAGTCCAGTTTATGGTGAGGATGGAGAGTCCCCTCCCCCTCTCCCCTCCTCCCCTCACACGGGCCAGCCTCAGCCTGCACCAGCCCCCCCTCCTCTCCCGTCCCTCCCTTTCCCTCCCTCCCTCCCTCCCCCTGCACCCTACCACCCTCTGCTCACAACCCTCCAGATGTCCTATATCAGTTGGATCTATGTTAAAAGTGACCGGTGCCAAGGAAATGATGACGAAAGCGGCTATGATGATGAAGATGATAATGATGATGATGAGTAGAGGGGATGTTGGGTGTGCCACGCCCGTAGCTAACACACTGCAAGCCTCCTTGCCTTGCACCTGCGCGGGACACCACCTCTGCCCACCAGTCTTGTTTGCGCCTGTCAACGTATCTCTGCCTTACTTGTGTGTGTCTGTCGCTTGTAGGGGGGTTCTGGATGGCATAGGCATGTGCGTATTTCTGTCATGAGGGAGGAGGAGAGAGAGGGAAGGGGGGAGAGGGGGAACGAGAGG
>BOPN01003058.1:146984-151070 GCA_017312705.2 Penaeus japonicus | reverse complement strand
TGTGTGTGTGTGTGTGTGTGTGTGTGTGTGTGTGTGCGTGTATGTGTGTGTGTTTGTAGGGTCCATATATATATATATATATATATATATGAATATATATGAATATACATTTAATTTCATGACGGCCATTAGTCCTGTTCCTTCTGTTCGGTCGCGGTCCAAGTGAGGGATCACACTTGTTATTCTCTTCTCCCTCCTTTTCCTCCCGTCCTTATCGCCTTACCACCTCTTCCTATTGATTCCCCTTCCTGCCTCTTCTTCTTTGCTCACCCTTGTATGTTCTCCACTGCAGTCTCCACCTCTCTTTCCCTCTCTCTTAGTCTCCTTTTCTTCTCTCTCCCTCTTCCCATCTTCTTTCTATCTTCCTTGTTCTACCTTTTCTTCCCTCTCCTTCTATTCGCTTCCGATCACTATCCTCTCTCTGTGCTATTCTTCCCTCTCTCATCCACTCCTCTTTCTTATTCCGCCATTCCATCCCCTCCCTCCATTTGCCTCTCATCTTCTTTCCTTCTCCTCTCCCCTCCTTTGCTTCTCCTTCCCCTCTCTTCCAGCCCTCTTCTGTCCCCGAGTATTTCCCCTCGCCCTTCTCTTTCGCCCATACTAAAGAAAACGAGAAAAAGTTCGTTATTTTGCCGTCCGAATCCACAGTTTTCACTCCAGACTTTTGCCGAAGTATGAATGTCTCTGCAGTAAAACAAGAAGCCACTCGCGTCATTTAGCGGAGACACAGCATCACTTGCTTGTGTGATGCGAGAGACGACTTCCTCAGCATCTTAACGTAGGGGTTTGAAGAGATTCCTGCGCCCCCATATCCTGTGCCTCTTCCTCCTTCCCCTTGCCCCTTCAACCCTCTCCCTTGCTTCTTCCCATCTCCCCTTTCCCTTACTCTACCCCTCCAAACTAACACCAAGGGATAAATATCATATTTTATATTACCTTTTTTATGAGAGCTGTAATGCACCTTTCTCGAAATTTCCGCGTCCTCTGAGCCGCACTGTCTAAATGCAGATTCTCGATATTCTCTCTCGTAATTTTTCCTTCGTGTCGGAGTATACAGTACTGCAGTACATCTTATTATGTTGCCGCATTATACCACGGCCATGTCGCCGCAACATATAGCGCTCTCTTTCATCTCGATGTTCAGTAAACTTGGGTTAAATCTTATTCTCTGACTTGGAAAAAGATCTCTGTCCAATAGATGCATGAACCGACAAACATACGATCAAATGCTTTATAGTGCGATGCCCTAAAGTGTTTTGTTATTTGTTTGTGCATGACCAATACTTCTATTCATTAATCGTCCCGAGGGCTTGTCTGAACTTATGATTTGAACGTTTACCACGGTTTTGTGTGCCAGCTGCATTTAGCTCTTAATTACATCTAAGTGAAGCCTTTACTGACCTAATATGTGATTTCGCTGATTTTAAGAAACGGTTTTAGCTTCTGATGTAGATCTAGTAAATAATTCTATATATCACAGAAGTATTTGGGGAATATAGTTATTGCGTTATCATTACTATCCTTCTTATTACTCATCTTATGATCATTATCCTAATTATCATTATCATCATTAGTAACATCATTATCCTTTTTATTTTCATCTTTATTATCATTATTATTATCTTCATGAACACTATTATCATTATCATCACGATTCTCATCATTGTCATAACTATCATTTTTATCACCATAATTACTAGTTATTATCATTATTATTATTATTATTATTATTATTATCTACATTATCATTATTATCATTATTATTGACACTATTATCATCATTACTTTTATATTATCTTTATCATTATTATTATGATTATCATAATCATAATGATTATAATAAATACTAATGATAATGATGGAATAATCATTATCATTACCTTTATTATTACTAGTATTGTCATTATCGTAATCATGATTATCATTATTATTATTATCATCATTATCATCATCATCATTACTATTAGTATCATTGTTATCATTGATATCATCATTAATATAATTACCATCATTACTTTTATCATTATGATTATATTTATTGTTACCATCGTTATCATCATTATTACTGTTATTATTTCTGTAATTATCAACATCATTATCGTTAAATACATCAATGTTTCCATCATCATCATTATTGGCATTTGCATTTCATTATCATTACTATTATCATGATTAGTACCATTATTATTATCATACTACTTATACTTATTATCATTATTATCATCATCATTACTATTTTTGTCATTATCATAATTGTAATCATTATTTTTATTATCATCATCTTTGTCTTTATCATCATTAATATGATTATGATCATCATCGTTATTATCGTCATAATTGCGATCATGATTATCATTATTACTATTGTTATGATTAACATTATCACTATCATTATCCTTATTATCATTATTGTTATTATTACCATTATCATTGTTGTTATCATTAATATATGATATTGCTATTATCATACGAAAGTGCTTTTCCTCCAGTACATCCTACATAACTTTCAGGGCTGATACTGCTTGTTCTCTCCATCATTCTCTCTCTCTCTCTCTCTCTCTCTCTCTCTCTCTCTCTCTCTCTCTCTCTCTCTTTATATATATATATATATATATATATATATATATATATATATATATATAATTCCTCGAAAGCAATTCAAAATTAATAGGAGTGGACGAATTTCTAGACATTAAAGTTTATTTCGAGATGCAATCAAGCCTGTTGCAGATCTTAATCGTGTTTCTTAAAGGCCAATACTATCAAGGTATTGGTCTCAATCTCTTAAGAGTTTCTGTTATAAGATCTCTAAGAATGTCTAAAACACACACGCACACACATACACGCATATACAGACGCACACACAAACACACACACGCACACACATACACACACTCATATATACACACACACACAAAACACACTTTACTATCATTTTCATTATCATCATCATTATGATGATAACGATAACAATAATAACAATAATGATTATAACATTTGTGATAAGAGCATAACTATGATTAGTCTACTACTACTGTTACTGAGGATAATAATGATAATGACATTAGTAACATGAAGGTAATAACAGTAATGATAGTGATAACAGTGACAGTGATTGTCATTATTACTATTCCAATGGCATCGTGGTAATTGTAGTCATTACAAGGAATTGTGTATAATATTCATAATGAATTATACTTCATCATAACAATTGTTATCGTAATGGCAGCAGTGTTAGTAATAGTTGTGTTAATGATAATGGTGACAGTAATAACAGTCATCATGATAATGAAGATAACAGTAATCATGATGATGATAATAACAGTAATCATGATGATGATGATGATAATGATGACAAAGGATTTGCTTATGCCTAATGATCAATGACCATAGCAACAGCACTAATGGTGACGATGATGATGCCACCCAACTTGGCTGTGTCATGCACCCTCGTGTTGGTCCCCCCCCTCCCCTCCCCTCTCCACAGCGGATCAAACCTGCACTTCTCTGCCGAAACGACACGGACATACGAATAAAAACATTCCAGAGCGCAAGCGCGTCTGATAGAATACTGAATTTTATAGGAAGAACGTTATTAATTTGATCTTTAGCAAACGCGGAGGAAAGATACACATTTTGGAACCAGACATATAGTATAGTAAGAAGAGAAATCCTGTTTGTTCAGGCTGAGCGACTCGCCAGCTGTTACATAACCGAAGGAAAAAAAAGCAGTGGCAAGGGTAGGTAGACTCTTGGGAGGAACCGACGTCAAGGCAGTTGGCCACCGAGCGGCCTTTTCATCTGTCTCGGTGCTGATGCCATTCCGTTAACCTTTAGCGGATGTCAGGGCTGTAATAACCACCAGTTATATAATAAATGTACGGCTTGAAATGACAAGGAAATAGCAATCCCAGCTGCTGTCACCTTTCGTCGTCAGCTGATCAGGCCGACCGACCCAAGGGCATTGCTCTCAGCAGTCACACGGACATTGTCATTGTCATTATCAGCAGTAATCTTCCTCGCAATGCAATTATTGTTGCTATCATCGACATTGATATCATCATCTCTTTATTAGCAGTATCGTCA
>BOPN01003058.1:124484-126984 GCA_017312705.2 Penaeus japonicus | reverse complement strand
ATTTGTGAATGGCATTTGTTTTTACGATCTTTTTCATGCACTTATGTTTTGAGTTTGTTCGTCAGTTTGGATATTGAATCAAATTTCATGAGCTGAGAATTTTCTGCGTTTGCTTATACCTATTTCGCTGATTTCAATCAGCTTATCAGAATAAGACGCATCGTTAACTGGTGACCACACTACTTCGGAAAACTTACTGACTGTTCATTAGATTCAGTGTCCAGTATTAAGCCAAATAGTGTTCTTTTCTGATATTAATATCATATTGGATATCATGTGCTATGGTGAAAATATTTTTCTCTAATACCTGAAGTTAGCTATTTATGCAAACACCATCCCTTCGAATCATTGCCTCATGTTGTTTGGTCGTTCGAATTACATCCAACATATCGACGTCTAGGCAGTTAGTTCCTCCTTCAGACGATGGCGTTAGATGCATTGGGGAAAAGGTTCCATTATATATTGTTTTTTGTGACAAATTCAGAAGATTAATTGGTGTTCTCTGTTCGGATAATTGAACCGACAGTAAGCTTTCAAGATTCTGAGTATTAATTATTATACAATTTACTTCAGTGCTATTATCCGAGTTAGAAATTACTTAAACGTCGGTAAGTTCGGATGTACTTTGAAAGCTACACTGCATAAAAAAAACATGACCAAAATACACAGGAAACGCAAATGCAAGAGATTTGAAAAATACTTGTTATAATGACACGAAGAAACACAAACATGCATTAGTAACAACACAAAAAGAACCACTGATTCCATATTTCGTAACACTACATGACGCACCTCTCTGACCTTGCCTGACCTCACGTGATCTTTCTCTACTCACAGTAAGCATTCCCAGAACTGAAGTGCCAATGGAAGCAATAATCGGGGTACAGAGTCGAAGAAAGGACATTCTCTCTCGTAAGTATTCGTGCATTACAGGAAGGTGTTTCGGTAAATGGTCAATTCTCTCTACTTTAATGGGCATCGTTCGGTCTTTTATAGGAACGAGTAGGTTTCTTTCGTGATAAGGTGGACATACGAGAGAAAGCTGTGATTTATATTTGTTTTGTCGTTTTTCAACGTCATATTTTTTACACAATCATCAGGTGATTCATACCGCTCTGCCTTTCCAGCCCGGAATATATCGGTCGAGTTCACCGGAGGAGACTACAAGCGGGATCCAGACGAGTCAAGAGAACGCTCGAGGGAGGAAAAAGATGAAGGTAAACGAATACGTGAACACACATACACACACACACACACACATGTACATATGTATATATGCATATGTGTGTACGTTGCACACATTAAAGAGGCCTTTTTTAACTGTATGTCTACACACTGAAAAAAAATCTATATTCTCGTTTGGGATTTAACTCGTTCACTCTAATTCAGTGTGTGTGTGTGTGTGTGTGTATAAGATCCTTTAACTGGAAAGGAATTATGTTTATAGTAAGAAAAGAGACATTAAAAAGTAAATCTTACATGTTGCCTAATGCTAGATCCAAGTATCTAGGAGTCGTTGTGTCGAATTAGCCTTTTAATGTGTCTGGTTTTCTTCCATTCTTTGGCAAATGAACGCACAATTCTCTCCCTTGTGCTTTGCCTCATGCGTGTCTCACCTCGCGTCCGCCCCCAGAAGTGGTGAAGGTGTTCGACGGCAACAGCTCTCTGCAGCGCCGCATGTTCCGGCAAGTGACGGTCTCGCGCGCAGCCTCCGTAAAGGAATTCCTGACGGCTGCCATGAGAGCCTTCCACGTGCCGCAAGACACCACCAAGACCTACCTGACGGACGCATACTCGGCCGAAGAAGTAGAACTCGAGGATCCTTTGCCTGTTACGAAACTCACCAAAAAGGACGGGAAGCGACCCGCCGTCTTCCTCAGATACAGGTGCGTCTACGCAGGGCTGTGGCAAAGGGGAAGGTTTTCTCTGTCGGCTGAGATGAGTTTCAGGAGTCTCTCTGATCTTGCTGTTGACATATATTAATATTTATGGCTCTTAGGCTTATAGGACAGCATTTTGGGAAGGACAGAATGTGTGGAATACTAGTTTAAACGAAACGATTTTGTGATTGAGAGGAGTTCCATGTGGGACACATAGAATCAGTGATTAACATTTGTAATACCCAACTTTTTAGAATAATTTAGTTGCGATGGAAAGCTAGAGTAACGGCAACTACACCGAAAAATGTTTGCTGACGTTTAGGAAAAGTCAAGGATTCATCAGTTATCAAAGAAAAAAAAACTTTTGGATATGCCCTTTTCAGATTTTAACAAATCTTTTAACTTTCCTACTGATGTCTTGGGAAATTCCATGTGTTGATCCATAAATTTCCGATCATTTAAGATATTTTGAAAATTAAAAAAAGAGAAAAAAAAATATGAAATAGAAATGAAAACCTTCCCACAAAGGGGACGAAGGAAAAGGAGCAACTCGCCAGATCCAACGAGTGATTTCCAACTTCCTTTCCACAGAGAAAAGGACAATGACGAGGGGACCATTC
>BOPN01003058.1:111984-119484 GCA_017312705.2 Penaeus japonicus | reverse complement strand
ATCATTTTTTAATCACTCAAAAAGATCTCTGATGCCAAAGAAATGACAAAATAACACACGCCGCCAGTCAAAAGGCAATAAGGAAATACGGGAACAAAAGAGAAACCATGCTTGACCTCTGCTTCTCTGCTCACCCACTCAGCAGCGTCCACCAGCGAGGACAACACGCAGATCTTCGTCATGAACAATTACTTCGGCATTGGAATCGAGGCCGAACTGTGTCTGGACTTCCATAACGCCAGGGAGGAAAACCCCAACAAATTCAACAGCAGGTGAGGATTTGGAGAGATAAGAAGGGGGAAGGCGGGAAGGGGGGAAAGAGGTACGCCTAATGGAAGGGTGTGTGGATAGAGGGAGCAGGAAGGGAGGAAGTAGACAGAGAGGTTAGAGGGAGAAAGATTGGATGAGTGACTGAGTAACTGAAAGAAAGCTAGAGAGGTGGAGGTAGAGACAGAGGTAGTGATAGATGTAGATATAGAGAGGGAGAGGGAGAGGGAGAGGGAGAGGGAGAGGGAGAGGGAGAGGGAGAGGGAGAGAGAGAGAGAGAGAGAGAGAGAGAGAGAGAGAGAGAAACGCAGTACTTAACCGAATACTTCACCTCCTCCCAGACTCCACAACAAGGGCGTCTATGTGAAGATGGGTCTCCGAAAGATGGTCTCCCGAAAGCTGTGCAAAGATCTGCACAAGGAGATCCGCCTGGAGGTGGACGGCAAGCACGTGGAGCTTCCCCCGGTGGAGGGCATCATCATCCTGAACATCCTCTCGTGGGGGTCAGGCGCCAACCCCTGGGGGCCCGAAAAGGACGACCAGTTCAACAAGCCCAACCACTGGGACGGGCACCTCGAGGTCGTCGGCGTCACGGGCATTGTCCACCTCGGGCAGATTCAGTCCGGCCTTCGGTCTGCTATTCGCATCGCTCAGGGAGGTGAGTGAAGGCCGAGGGGGAGGAGGGGGGCTGTTAGGGGGGAAGGGTCTTCGTCGTGAGGGGAAGGAGGACCTTATCGTGGAGGACAAGGGCGGTTTTCTGGTTGAGATGTTTTTTGGTTGAGAGGAAAGGGTCCTTTTCTTCATGGGAAAGGGAACCTTTGTGGTTTCAGGAAAGGAAGTGTTATTTTGGGAGGCGAAGAAGGAGGGTTAAGGGGTACAGCGATAAGGTGAGGAAGATTAATAACAGGAGAAGGGGTAAGTGTAGATATGGGGAAGGCAATAGTGCTTTATTGAAAGAGGGTACGGGACAAGGTTCACAGGAGTGAGTTCATGGGATTCAGCTTAAGTATCTAATGGGGAGGTTTCATGAGTGCCATGAGAGTCCCAGGATCAGTTCCTGAATATAATTTTGGACCCAAGTAAACAAGGTCAATAAGCAGCGGGAGAAATCCTTTCAAACTGTAAATTTTAATATATCTTTTTATGCACTAACGCAATCTATATCCGTGTCTCTTTTCTGTTTCTATTAACACATTTACCGCTGGTATATCGCAAAAACAGATCTTCTACCTTTGCTTCGTCACCTGCCCATTCTATACCCATTCTATACCAGCTCTACATGATAATATATTTGAGAACATTTTTATTACAAGGTGTGCAACAGTCTTGGAATTCTAGTAAGTGCAACCACACAGAAATAATATGTACTTGTGCTGTTAACTGTGTCATACGAAATGTACATGGAAGAACAAAACTAAATTAAATATTGAAATATTTCTTACTTTGTGATTTGAAGTAATAATACGATTCATTAATATAATAGTTTCATAGTTCATTATACACAATTTCACTTATAATCTCAATATTTTGATATAACAAAATTAGCCAAATCAGATACAAGGCACAGAAATACTTGTATTCGAAGTTAAAGTTGAGATGAGATACATTTGAATGGTGATAGGCCTAATAATATCATATATATGTAAGGTTTCCTTGATAAATAGTCTTGATTGTGATGTGATGGTTATCATAGTAGTGTAATCATGACTTCACAGACCAGTCCGTTGTGAAAATCTTATGAGAGGACATGACTTGACATAGCTCCATGTTGGAAACAAGAGTAAACACAGTAATTTATACACACGGATGCAATAAAACACAGCCACAGTAAGTACCTCAACAGACGAGCAATAGCAGAACTTAAACTGCATTTCACCGTGACTGTGCTTGGTTGCAGCTGCATGCATCTCAGCAGAAGCCCCCGCCTCACCGCCGTCTCCTCCTTGCAGGTCACATCAGGATCAAACTCAACTCTGAGCTCCCGGTCCAGGTGGACGGAGAGCCGTGGAACCAGGCTCCCGGCGAGGTGGTCGTGCTCAAGTCGGCGCTCAAGGTAACGCTCGGAGATATGGTGCTTGAGCGACGGCTGGGATGGGTTGGGGTGGGGTGGGGGGAAGGGGTCTGTGGTAGGACCTAGGGCCGTGTTTGAGTTATCTGGGGGAACGATTAGAAGGGATCGGGGGTTGCAGAGAGGAAGTAGAGGGTTCAATCGCACATAGATGAACATACGACCATATACATGCAGCGCATTCGTGCGCGTGCACGCACCCACCCACCTACACACACACACACACACACACACACGCGCGCGCGCACTCATTCACAGACTCACAACCACCTATTCACACAAACAAATATGTACTCACAACTACACCTACAGCCACACACCCACATTGGAAAATGTATGAAAAAGGGGTAGGTTAGTGGCAGTAGATCTAGAATATGCTTGCAACTGAAATATATATGTACAGTACATAATGAAAGAAATCGTCGAAACAGGAGAAAAGCTTGAAGATACTGAAACGGGTGTGCCAAGTGCCCACCATAAAAAAGATATACATGCAGCTTAATTAAACCGGGTAGTTGGTAATTGCGATCGAGTAGTTGGTAACACTGCGTCGAACAACGGTCATTGGTGGGTGATGACGTCATCATCTGCGGACACCCCAGCTTTCAAATGAAATCTTTCCAGTAACGTTGAAATAAACTAAATAACTTATGTGTGATTTTTATACGCTAATCTAACCAGTACTGTAGTCTTGTATCTATTCTTAAACATTTTTTTCTAGTCTTATATATGTCTAGTGTTAAGATTCCTCCCGGTTGCAATGTGTCTACGTTCCCAAGTCAGTGTAATAGTTAGTTAAAAACCGATTTATTATTTTTGGGTAATGTGTGACAGTCCATTACTTTTAACCATAGAGTTAATCATATATTTCCAGTTCATAGATCATGACCCTGAAAAAATAAAGTGTTGAACTGTTCCCAAATTTTAAACCTAGATGTTCTATTTTTCTTTCTATTTCTGCAAAAGATCGCATCAACAATTTCCTCTCATTGTCCTGATAGAACTGGTTATGATAGCGATAATGATCATTGTTATAATTGCCAAAGGGGGCAAAAGTTGATGGAGATTATACAGATGTCGTCCCTAACCTGATACCCACCAGTTTCCTCAACGTTACATCCTCATGCTGTCTCCTCCTTTGCTGTGGCTCCTTATACTCTTCCCTCATACTGGTTCCTCGTGACTTCCTTTCTTTGTCCCTCACACGCCCCCCCCCCCTCCCTCCCTGTGGCACGGGTGGCGCCACAGGCCTGCCACCTGTGATCACCTCCGTGCTCAGTGGCTTGCCTGCCAGTAGGTGAACGTACAGTGTGAAGCGATACATTTCGATAATTCAATAAATGTAATAAAAGGATTATAAGATTTTTTAAAAGCCAAATCTGTAATATATTCATTCATGTTTTCTATCATTTAAAAATCGTCTGTGCAATATTGTAAGGATTTCGGTATGAAAATTATTTTTGGGGTATTTTTTTCATGGTCAATCAGGCAAAGGAATACCATTGGTTGTGCGATATTTTGCACGGTTAAGCTACCTTTACCATGTCTCTCGTGTTTCCTTGTGTCCAAATTTTAACGTATTATTTTTTCTTCTTATAAATCCCAAATAATATATACATATTTTTATATTCCTTCCCAATGTATTTTTTTGATGGATATTAAAAAATCTCAATGTTTGATATAATTTCAGCTATCTAGAGCATCGTAACGTAATGACTTTGGCATCACACATAAATATATATCCTTTTTTTTACTTTGTAGGCCACTATGCTGAAGAAAAGTAAGATCAAACGACGAAACACCGAACCCTCGCTGCATGCTTCAAATGGTGACCCTCCCGAACCATAAACAGACAAGTGAACCCTGAACCTCAACCTTATTCGCCCAACACCTTAAAGTCTCTCCCCGTCTCTCCCTCCCTCACCCTCTCAACCTCTTGCCTCATCCCCTCACCCCCCTCATAAAAAAGAAAGAAAAAACAACAACACCCTATTTACAACTCCCACACTCCGCCAAAAACCCTCCGCTCGTATCATCTCTTGTTTGGGTCACAGGGAATGATCGTTGTTATGGCCCTGTTTCCCTTGCCTGCCACTTCCCATTTCGTTTTTTTAAAAGGCTGTGATTTGATAAACGCATACTTCGTTTCCTCCCCCAACCTTTTTTGACGCAGAAAACCAAATTTCCTTATTCTTCCTGTTGTTGTTTTTATTCCATGTCTTCATAACGTTTGCAATTCTGTCACTGTACAGAAAAATATATGTATAACAAATATAGCCTTAAAAAACACACGTAAACTCCACATTACGCACAAAAAGAGAATATTCCGTGGAAATGTTTATCACAAACGTTTCTGGATGGATCTTTTTTATATATTTATTAAAGAAAGATATGAAACTAATAAAAATAAAAGCCCTAGACCGAACTCTCTCTCTTAAAAAATAGACCACGCATTTACTCGTTTCAGTTTCTTGCTGTTATCCTCTTGGTGTTCAGATTTCATCATCTTGAGTGTTATTTTTTTCGGTTGTGATGACATATTTGATTTTGTTAGTTTGATGTTCTGCCAATCCAGAGCTTAGTGATCTATAACAGATTTCTTTTTATTGTTCTCCTCCCTCCCCTCCTCCGCCCATCTCCTTCTGTCCTTTTCCTCCCACAAACCCATTTCCCACACTTCCTCGTGTATTTTATCATAATAATTCTTATAATTTATTATTGTTGTCGTTGTTATCATATTTGTGTGTTTTTTTTCGTTTGTTTTTTGTCTTGGATACATTCGTCGAATAATTTTCCATCCATTTTGGGGGACCCCTTTTCCTGCTCGTTTATTTACTTCTTTGTGTGTTTTCTCACTGCCTCTTTCGCCCGCCATTTTTTTTAACCATCTGCAAATGTTTACTTTCTTTTTCTTTTCCTTCATAATGGCTTATGGTTATGACACATCACCCGCTATTGATTTTCTACTTTATGTATGTTCTTTCTTGATCACATCTTCCCTCATCTTTTGGTCTGTTTTCTATCCCCATTTTGATCTATCACGAATGCATAAATATTATATATGTATATATATATATATATATATATATATATATATATATATATATATATATATATGTACGTATGTATATGTATACACCCCCCTTTCGCACCGAATTTCACGATGTTCAAATTACTATTCCTTCCCTCTCTTTTCATCTCCATGGATCATCATGGATGCTAAACCTTGTCAACTATTTCCTCCTCTTTTTCGATCATCTGTCGGTCTTCGTGCTTCTTCTTTCCCTCGTCCGTTTCCACTCCCACTCCTTTCCTCCACGCCCTCCTCCTCCTCCCTTCCTCCACCCACCTGAACAGGCCACCATGCTTAAGAAAACCTCCAAGTCAAAGCTGCGCCGACGGAACACCGAGCCTTCCATGGTGGCGAAGGAGAAGGAGCAGTCCAAGCTTCAGACCATTCGGCCCGACCCGGCGTCCTCCACGCACCCTCTCTAGTTGCTCTGCGCCGCTGCTCCCTCTAGCATCGAAGTCTTCTTCGAGGGTCTCCCGGTCCTTCCTTGGTTCCCCTTCCTCCTTCCTCGTCCCCTTCCCCTTTCTGCGACAACGTCTTGTCATTTTCCCCTCCTCCCCTCCCCCCCTCCCTGTCTTCCTTTCTCAAGCGATCTCCAAATACCAAATATGATTAGTCTTCCCTCACAACCTCCCCTTCTCCCCCACCCCTCTAAGCCCCTCCCCCCCTGTTCTTCGTCATCGGCATTAGCGTCACCACCGACATCGCCAGAACGAGATTACACGGACGGCGAAGGCCAAGCCGACACCGCAATTAGGAATTCAAGATTATGGTTACATTCACGTCAACTGACTTCGGAACTTCCAGTGAAGCCCCGAGCATCGAGGAAACCAACGACCACAGTTCCAGACCTAGAAAGAGGATCGACGGATAATCTTCGACGAAGGAGTAAGGTTTATATTTGGAGGACTGAGGATCGAGTTGGCGATGCCTTTCGGTGGCCAGAGACTCATCATCGGCTTTCATCTTCGAGACGCTGGACCTCAGAGCGTCCAGCGGGACTTTATCGTGTGTCTGATGCATGACCTACAAATGAGGGTGTGAGACGGGGTTTCCGGGCTGCGATGAGGAGCGGCGAGTGTCGTTGCGAAGCATAGAGAAGCAACTGCAAGCGCCTGCGAGGGTCGTGGCCGAGGAGACATCGCCCGGGGCCCCTTAACTGGCTCTTACACTGCCTCACACCGAGAGAAACGGAACAAAACCCCTTGAAATGAAACTTCAACTGAACCTGAAACTAATCGCTTTTTGAAAGTTTATGTGAATGTTCGCAAGAGAGGTGTGCACAGCGCATGTGCGTGTGCTCTGCCTCCAAACTGTTCAGAGACAAATGCGACGTCATGAAAATAAGCTTTGATATCATTCCATTTTGGGGCAGATGGGCGCGAAAGCCCACCTGCTTCCGGTGCCACAGTGTTGTGAGAGGCGTGACCGTGGTGCCAGTAACCGTGTCACGTGCCAAGAGGCGTTACCCCATTATATCTAGCGCCCGTATATCTAGTCTCTACGTGAAGACAATGCACTAAAATGCACAAACAACGTATTTCCTGCTGTGTTTGTATAACATGTAGTCACGTCGGGTGTGAGTGTCCTGTCTTCAAGAAGTTGCGTTCATCTCCTGTTGTATCATCGACGTCAGTGGTGTTGTTACTAGTGAGCTCAGAGTGTCACCGCATGCCAAGGTGGACACCAAGCTTGTGCTGTGTGGCCTCGCCCCTCACACGCCCTCGCTGCACGCCCGCGCCCCACGCCCGTCGCCGTGGCTGGGGAGGGGCCAGAGTGCGTGTTGAGGGGTATGCGGGGGCCATATGGCTCCCCCCCACCCCCGCTTCTCTATAGGTGTAGAAACTCTCATTCTATTCCATGTTCTATCGATCATTTTTCTGCCTCTTATATTGTGCGCTCTACTTTATATAACGTGCAAGAGGACAGGCAAGTCTTCGTGTCATATGGCACTGAACCCGACGCATGACACGCCTTTCATCCCAAGCTTCGTTAGTGACGTAACACGGTCGACATTCGCACTGGAATCCTGTTTGGACACCGCACGTCCCGGCGTCCTTACATCCTTATACCTCTGACACCCTCATATCCTCAG